>CAKAOI010046426.1:0-126270 GCA_916701655.1 Sebastiscus albofasciatus
GAGACAGAGAGAGAGAGGGAGAGAGAGAGAGAGAGAGAGAGAGGGAGAGAGACAGAGAGAGAGATGGAGAGAGAGGGAGAGAGAGACAGAGAGAGGGAGATGGAGAGAGAGGGAGAGAGAGACAGAGAGAGAGATGGAGAAAGAGAGAGAGAGAGAGGCGGAGAGGGGAGAGAGAGGGAGGCAGACCTGTGCAGTAGGCTATTGTGATCTATTTGAAAGTGATGTTTTATTCTAACCGTCTCTCTCTGGCATCAGAGCCTACATGACGCTGTGTGTGTTTGTCTCACACAGCTGTAAACAAACTGCGTCCATCATCAGTCTCCTGCTGCCCTTTGGTGACCCAGAATGACACAGACAGGCCTGACAGGGCGGCAGCAAGGAATTCTGGGTCCTCTGGAAGAATATTGGGCCTCCTTTTTATTTATTTTTAGATTATGTTTTTGGGGGGCATTTTTGCATTTATTTGATAGAGACAGAGACTGGAAATGGTTAGAGAGAGAGACAGAGGGGTATGACATGCAACAAAGGTCCCAAGGCTTGAATTAAACCCAGGACATTGTGGTAATGTGGCACGCACCGCAACCACTCGGCTACAACAGTGCTCCGAGCCTCCTTTTTTTAAGAATAGCATAATAACACTTGAATTTCCAGGGGGACCTTAAAGGTCCCATATCGTGCTTATTTTCAGGTTCATACTTGTATTTTATGTTTCTACTAGAACATGTTTACATACTGTAATATTAAAAAAAAACTTTATTTTCCTCATACTGTCTGCCTGAATATACCTGTATTTACCCTCTGTCTGAAACGCGCCGTTTTAGTGCATTTCAATGGAATTTCAACGGAATTGCAATGGAATTACAACGGAACTGCATTGCTAGGCAACAGTTTGTTCCATGTTTACTTCCTGTCAGCTGATGTTATTTACATACAATGCAACAGGAAATAAACTGGGACACATTTAGAATGTTTACATTTAAAACCGTGTAATGGTCTAAATATTGTATATTTGTGACATCACAAATGGACAGAAATCCTAATGGCTTGTTTCAAACGCACAATTTCTGAATACGGGCTGTGTGTATTTCTCTGTATATTGAGCGTTTTGATAGTTTAACAGTAATTATATAGCACTTAAACCTGCTTTATAATATATAAGACATGAAAATCTCACTTTTTAATAATATGGGACCTTTAAACGTCACCAGAACCATCATCCCATACAGAATACAGTGTTTTAATTTTCTGTTTCTGCTTTATATTTTAATTAGGGCTGTCAAAGCTAATGTGATAATAATGCATTAAAGCAAATTCATTATGACGCCACAATTTCTTTAACAAGCGGGCTCAGTTTTAAAGGTAGAGTGAAGATATTGGTGTCATATGAAACTAGAAAAATGAAGGAATCCATTGGTACCAAGCATTGTGGATGAACTTGTATGTTCCCACATTGAAGATGTTATATATATAGTTTTACTAGCTTGTCGCGAAGGAGGTTAAATAACGCTCCAAATTTTGGCAAGGGAAAAACCGTCATGGCCATATTCAAATGGGTCCCTTGACCTCTGACCTCAAGATATGTGAATGTAAATGGGTTCTATGGGTACCCACGAGTCTCCCCTTTACAGACATGCCCACTTTATGTTGTTGGGCTTGAGTTTGTCATGTTATGATTTGAGCATATTTCTTTATGCTAAATGCAGTACCTGTGAGGGTATCTGGACAATATTTGTCATTGTTTTGTTTTGTGTTGTTAATTGATTTCCAATAATAAATATATACATACAAGCGTATTTGCACACTCCCACGTTGATGTATATTTTGAACAGATAAAAAATTTGCTATTAATTTGCGATTAATCATGATTAACTATGGACAATCATGTGATTAATCACGATTAAATATTTGAATCGATCGACAACCCTGAATTTCACGTTTGTATTGTTAATTTGTGCTTTTAAATTCTAGCATTGTACCTTGCACATTGATCATTTCTACCTTGCACCATCCCTTTGATTTTATTTTTTGAACTTTTATTTTATCCTATAAAAGTTCTCTATACAATATCCGGAGCATTAATATATGATCAAACAAATATTTGCTATGTAAAGATATAGAGGAGTAATGTCTACCTGAGCAGAGAATGAAGTTGCTCTCCCTCTATATGTGTTGTAATCTGAGCTTCCCTGTGCTTTGTTGACATAGCTGGACCGGCCTTGCATGCCTTTAAGTGCATGTGAGTAAAACAAACCCCCCCCCAAACTGGGACCCTTAAGTGTAGCCTAGCGCACATCGATACACGTGCATGCACATATACAGTATATGTACGCTTATGCACGCACCATAGGCGTTTTAATCAGGATGGGGGACAATTATTTCAGTGCTTAGCGCACACCTAAAGAACGCCGCTTTCAGCACCATGGACAGTGCCTCAGCTGACGAAAAACTATGTTTTGTCTCCCAAAATCAACAAAGACATGGTTTATTTGAAAACTGTGTAATAACACTAGTAAACCCAAAATACTATGATTGTGTTGGTGTAATATAACATATTTATTGATTGTCAGATACCTTACCTACACGAGGTATTTGTCAGTGTACACAAGGCTGCCTGCTAAGTGGCCAACTGTGACACATTCTCTGCCAGCTATTGTATATTACTATCTGGCCGTCTTAATATGATCTTTTATATCATTTCCACCGTGTGCGACTGAAAATGTGTGCAGAATGCAGTATTTTCATTGCCAGTATAATTTACGAATGAAGGAGTCTCTTGGAGCTTTTTAGAAAAGGCTGACTTTCTCTTCGGCATGACAGCTAACCGTTAGCGTACTGACAGGTTCTGTCAGAAAGAGTCGCAAATGTCATAGCAACAGCCTTGAAACGACACAGACTGATTGACGCACATAGCCTACAGACTGTGCTGAATTCAGACGTGTGGTGCATTGTTCATGTTTTTATATTGGGATAGGTATTACTGAGTTTGACAGAGCATGGTAAGCGTCCATGTAATCACTGAAAACAAGTATAATGATAATAATATTTTAATTATGGTGAAAACCGGGATAATTTGTAAGCGAATGTTGAAAACCTGGGACATTAGCACCCACCTTCTGGTGGCCATGTTGAGAGCTGTGTGGAGGCAATAGATATGCAGCCTATTGTAGCCTATTTTTGCTGTGTTAGCCATGCTAATGGTGTCGCTATAGGTATGGCATTGTTACTTTGTTCATATATGAAATAACAACTATGGATTGAAATGACAGTTTGTATAGACATTCATGGTCCCCAAAGGATAAAACCTAAATATTTTGGCCACCATGAGGTTGACATTTGTGGTTTTGAAATTTAACATCTTCATGACCCCCTCAGGATGAACATCTTTGGTTAACCAATAACTTGTCATAAAGCGCCATCATCAGGTCACAACATGACACTCCCATCAGCCTCAGCTGTACTTTGTATTTGGTGCAGATGCTAACAAACTGAACTAAGACTGCGAACATAATACTGTACCTGCTAAGCATGTTAGCATTATCATTGTGAGCATGTTAGCATGCTGACGTTGTTTAGCTCAAAGCACCTCTGTGCCCAAGTAGTTTTGTTAAACCTAACATAGTAGTGTTTTTGAGCTTTCTTTTGTTTTAGTTAACAACGGTAACCACATGTTTTAAACTGCGACCAGAGAAAATATGTTTCCCACAAAACGTAATTGTTTAGATGTATGGGAAGGAACGTAATTTTGTAGGAGACAGGGTTGTTCGGGATGAATACAGTTTTATCTTGTCCCCTGGAAATGGATATTTTTTGAATTACAAAACTATAATCATACTGGCAGTTTCACCCTCAGGCTCCATTTAAAATACCCAGTGGTTAAAGTGATATATTTATGTATAATTTTGGGGTCATTTTGCCTTTGTTTGATACCAGACAGAAGGGAGGTGACAGGACATGAGGGATGCAACAAAAGTCCCCAAATGGGGCAAGCATTTATGCCATATAAGCTGATTTCCAGTGACAAGATGGCTGGTCTGATAAGAAGCAGGCCTATATTTATTTTTAGTTTAAAAGTTAATGTTTTAAAGGCTTTCTTCAATAAAATTGACTTCAGAACGTGTATACATTGTGGGCTTGACGAATGGACTAAGAAGAAAAAAATGTTGACTAAAACAAGTCAAATTTGGGTTAAATGATGGCTGTGATGGATCAGATAAAGCCAGTAAACATCAATGGACCATGGGTGCTAATTATTTTACAGTACAATGACATGTTGAAGGAGGGGTATTATTGTTTTCCTTCTGTCAAATATATCATTTAAGTAAAAGCTGGTACTCCTCACTGTTTCAACTGTTTCTTATGATGAAACAGCTTCACTGGAACCAACTAAACCGCCCCTCATGAAGTAAGAGTGAGAAAACACCCTGTTAAACTGCTGTTTAGCAATAATGTCACAACACTCACAGAACCTCTTTTGAAATCACTGCTTAACACTTCTTTCAGCGGTGCATTGCTTGAAAAGGCATTAATTATTTCAAAGTGAATGTCTGTTGTAGACTTCACACTGATTATCCTCCTTGGGTCACTTTTAAGTCCGCTTAAATTTTTAATACATTCCACATTTAAGCTATGTGACCATCACACTAATTAATCACTCCCACCCTTTTGCTTGCACAAGTCTATGAAATGAGAGTGTGCTCTGATTAATAATTGTTTTTAAGGCCAAATACATAATCCACATAATCCAAAGGATACCTGACATTCAAGGACAGATTTGTGAGTTTGAAGTTAATAAAGTTAATACAGTAAATTGATTCAGCAGGAGACACTGGAGTAGTTTATAAGACTCTTAAAGGCTCCTGTGATCAAAAATAAAGATGATATCTCATCAGCCTGTCGTGACTATTATCAGAAATAGTCTGTGGCATTTCATCATGTAGCATCGGAGGGGGTTTCCTGGGAATCGTCAGCTTTAAAACACTGATCTCAGTTTACAATAGCCAGTGTGCTCTATACTCTATGACACCCTGGCTTCAGTGCAATGCATGACCTTTGGCTTCTATCTGCAGCTCATGTTACCGTCTGTTTATTTCCACTTCAAGCAAAGCCGAACGCGCTCCAGAGAAACAGAGACCTTAAAGGCCCTGATGTTATTTCTGTGTCAGTCTCTCTGCGCTGCAGTGTCATTACTGCGCATGAAGCTGTCATACACACATTATTTTTTTGCAGAGCCGATGAAAAGACAACGAAATACACACAGTGGTACAGGATATAGGACCACGTTTAATGGCAATACACTGCAAAAACTTTCATCACTTCAAACACGTCATTCAGTGCTTCAGTCTGTCTGTGAGGTTGTCGGAGTAGTGCTACAAAACTTTGTGCTGTGCAACAACAACAACAATGTGGGTTTACTAGCAAGAACCAACAGGAAGACTTATCAAATGAAATGTGCAATAGAGAGGAATAAATATGTCACACTGGACAGTTTTCCACTTTCGTCCCTCAAGCATCATCCATTTCAAACTTACTATAGGTTGTTTTTTAGGCATTAAGGCAAAAATACTTCACATAACAACGTTTTACTTTTGCATTTTGTAAACAACATTTGTATAACAAATCTCTTTAGCGTCCCACTACGGTACTGTTTTTTGTCCTTCATTAAAGACATAACAACACATGGAATTCACACAAGTTAAATTCATGGCAGTGGGGTTGGACGACAACCTTATCTACGCTCACAACAACAATGAAAAAACAAGTGCATCGTAGGACTGATTGAATAAATCAGAATATAACACCACATCTCCACATGACAAGAAAAAAGTAATTACAGACCACTTACAGTACAAAACATCAATGTGCTTTAGTATTAGAGTGATCACAATGTTATTGTAGAAATGGGGTATTACAGTAGTTGACTACTATTCTATTACTTTCTATAACACTGGTTTCACAGGATGCATGAAAATACCACCAACATTTTGTGTAATTACTTTCTCCTTGCATTGGATTTTACATGGAAACACTCACAAATTGTACCCTTTCATTTCATGAAAATGTAATCTAAAAACTCACACAGTGATACACAACGTCAACAGGAGACCAAAGTGTGTTTTTGTTTTTTTTTAACTTGTTGGCATATTTTGGAATCATGAAAAGGCACTTCAGATCAGAATGAACTTTTGTGGCAGAATCACAAACGGCGCAGGACCAAAAGCAGTCCGATGAAGAAGAGGGCGCTTGGTTCCTGCAACACTATCAAGAGGGAGACAACTCCACTCAGAAAGATGATGGATGGCATCAGATACCTGTTTGCGTCATGCTCAGCCTGGAGCTCCTCTGTGTTTGGTAGATTCTCTAATAACGTGTCGGGGCAAATCTGGGGAGCATCTTCCTTCTCTTCCCAGGCTGAGGCAGACTGAAGAGCTGCGTTTTGGCTTGCGTTCTCTGTGCGTTCAGGTGATGGTGGAGCTTCAACTTCTGCTCCCAGAGATGACTCGCTCTCTGCCACAGGAGACGAAGGCGTACTGCCTTCATGATTTGCTGCGGACTTGGTGGAACCTTCTGATAATCCTGCAACAAGTTCACTCAATCCCACTGCGAACTCTCGCTCAGAGCCCTGAGTCACACTGGGAGCAGAGACGCACTCAACGGGCAGTTCAAGACAAGGACGACCGACAGGGCTGTCGGTCGATCCGTCCTCTCCTGTTGTTGGCCACGGATATGTGGTAGGAAGATGCACGCATGAGGCCTGAGAGGGAGGGATTTCCTCTCTGCCAATCTGGGAACTGTCTGATCTCGGCCTTGACTCTTGCAGAGAGGGAGTTGAAGCCGGCAGCGGTGCACAGGGACTACTGTCTATGGGCTGCTCTGACGTTAATTCACAGTGGAGTCTGGGTAAAGGCTGTGACTTATTTGGCTGGACCGATTCGCTGGCATAGTGTACAAAGGATGAATTAGTTTGAAGTGCGGTTTCGGAAGACATGTAAGGGAATCGTTCACCTGGGGATACAGTGTGAGCGGACAGTGTGCCATCAACAGATGGAAGGTCTTGGTTGGGTGGGACACACGGACCAGATGGGTGAACAGCAATCTGTTAAAGTAAAACAGTGAAACAACAGTGACAGCTAGGAGAGTATAAAGACAAAGGGGAAAGATTTGTATTCTACATTAACATTGCACGCAGAGAGAGGAAAAGCATTTTACTGCATACTAATGCTTTTCTGTGAAATGGATCCCATGCTGACAAAGTAATTGTGAGGAAATGCAAACAAAACAGGTGCAGTATGATGGGACTGACTGACATTGTTTTCAAAATTACTGGCAAAAATGTACATTTGAATGCTTTGACTTCCCTTTTTATAAGTATAAATGGTGTAAAGAGATAGTCCAAAGATATTTTTTTTTTCAGCACAAGGGCATCCAAGGGAGAAGGAAAAGAGCTCAATGCAATTTTTCATTATGTTATCCCAAATTTACCCAATGTACATTCGTGGGTGATTGTTTTTTTACTTTGAACACCAGGAACTGGAACTACTGCCATCCCTAAAAGACCTTTTTTTTCATTTGCACTTGATTTTTTTTTTATCAAAAATGGAAAATAGTTAATAACATAGAGCTTTGCCAACTGTGAGGCTGCTGTGACAAACATCCAAGGTCGAATCAAGATGAAATCACGACGATATAAAAGCAAAAGACATAACAAAAACAGCACCCAGATGAACAAGTGCAAGACCAAGACACATACAACACAAATAACAGAAGGGCTACGATGGAGCATGTGTATAGATAAAAATGTTACGACTTAACACCATGTTATTTGGATGAAACTCAGTAGAGCGCAGATCTCCGCCAGGTGTGTCTGCAACGACCGCTGCTGTAATGTTTGATTGGACGAATACCAACCACAATTGCCCCCCATGTAGACCGCAAGCGTATCAGATGCGCTCTCATTTTAATCCATGCAGCTGTTAAACTGCAGTTGACAGCGTAACACTCCATGTCGACTGTTAACGCTTCCTCTAAACAGAAACTGTCAGTCCTGCTGTGTGTTTAGTTCTGTTGGCACTTAGCTCTGTTAGCTGTATTAGCTCCGTTAGCTGATAACCATATTAGCCCACCAGCTGCTAACAGCTAACTAGCTCTTCTCCTGCCAACATGAGAAGACGCGCTCCGTTGTAGTCAGCGCTCAGTTCAGTTCGCCCTGTGTTGAATGACCATTACTGTAATGTTTGATTAAAGAGTCCAAAATGAGGCAGTGTTTGATCACCTTCGGCCCCTACCAGCCGGTTAAGAGTAGTGAGGAATCAGCAGACAATGACCGTATAAAACAGTCAATAAAATATGTTTCCAAGAAGTGTGAATCACTGCAACCACAAGAGGTCCTTGAGCATACAGTCAAAAATGAGCACAAAAGATATTAGGCTGATGGATCCAGCACTATCTAGCAAGATTAGCCGTGGACAGGCAGACAGACACAGAGATGCACGCACAAACACGACCAAATACATAATCTCCTGGCAGAGAAAATTACAACAATATTGAGTGAAACATACATGTATAATTTTGTATGCTGCCATTTTTGTCATTGGAATGCCATGTTTCATAAACTTACACCAAATACTTTCTTTGTCTCAAGAGAAGACTTTCTCAGAGAGAAACCTATTCAGAAATTATTTTTATAGCCCCTCAAAATGAGCGAAAAGCTAAAGGAAAACCAAACTTTTGCACACAACTGAATGCTCAGCAAGTGAGCCATTAAAACAGTAGATTCTGGCAATTATAAAGACAACAATTTAACTTTAGAGTAATAACACAAAACTTGGAGAAATCATTTGCCAGGAATGATAGAGTCTGAATGTTTGACCCCTGAAATGTAGTGGATGACATATAAGGGAAAGATTTACCAATTGGATGGAGCTGATGTTCATACAGTAGTTGACTGGTTCATCTCCAAAAGGGAAACAACATGCATGTGAATACTGATGGAAAACAAACATTAATATGAACTTGATGAGTACATGCCTAACAGATATCTGTGTAGTATCAGTGAGACATTAGTACCAGATCATGTGTTACTCTGTTAAGAGGTGGAATGACAGACATCTATTTGATTGACTGTGGGCTGAATGTTGAAACAGTGTTATGCCGACAGACTGCAACTTCCTTTTCTTCTGAAAAACAAATTTCTTCCAGTCTGATATGTTTTATGTATGGAACCGTTCCAAAATCAACTTTTGTTTTGCCAAAATGCTAATGTAAGCCCCCAGGTAATCCTAGTTTTAAGCAGCTCTCTTCCACCATATTGAGCATCGCTGAAACAAAGTACTCATGTGGCAACTTTACATTTAAAGGAATAGTTTGACATTTTAGGGAAATACATTTATTTGCTTTCTTGCCAACAGTTAGATGAGAAGATTGATACCACTCTCATGACATATGAATATGTATCTAACTTCTCTTCTAACTCTCAGTAATAAAGCAAATAAATTTATTTCCCAAAATGTTGAACTATTCCTTTAAAATAGCAACAGGGTCACTGTGATTGTGCAACCCTGTGTGTGGTCTGAAATAAGTTCCAGTTACATTTAATAACAAATAACTCAATATAAACACCTCGTGCTGATGGCACATTTTCGGTCATAATCATAAATAATGTAAATATATGGACATGATTACACCTGGTGTGAATGTATATTAGTGTACTGAAAAGAGCATGAATTAAATGTGGACAAAATCAAACATGAAGAGCATGCGTCATGATATAAATACAATAAGAAGTGGACAAGGACAGGACTCGTGCTAGAGCGGTGATAAGCGAGACGTTACCTAAGTTGTTGCTGAAGCTTCAATGAGCTGTGAACAATATAAACAACCAGCGCCAGAGATGATGAGCGTTGAACAGAATTTTTTGTTATTTTTTATTAGACTAAAGGGATAAAGCACTTAGCCTGCTTACCTGTTAAATGGGAATGTGTCAACAACTGCATGCAAATCAAGATAATTTGACCATTATCCAACAAGTAATTTGCTAAATATGTATCCTCTGTTGGCAAGTCAATGAATGTGGTGGACTATTTTGACTTTTGCAGGTCATAGACAGTTCATAAAGAAAATGACAGAGATGAATTTATTCTGTTAAAAGCAGCTCCTTTCTTTCCTGTTCTTCTGATTTGACACTTACCTCTATGTCGATCTCCGGCTGTACGATGACTGGGCAGACAGCGGTAGGTCTGACAAGTCCTGACCTGGAGGGCTCTGCTTCTTCTTCTGCTGATGTAAAATAGATGATTACGCTGTGAGAGCCTGATTAGTCTAATTGAAGAGGCACTCCACCGATGAAACATTTGCGTCGTGTCTTCTGTGCCTCAAATCGGATCTCGGGTTTGAGACTTAAATCTTATCACAGAAAGGCTGAATTCATTACATACTTGCCATTTACAGTAGGAGGCATGGGGACTACCAAGTTGCATTATGGGAAATGTAGGATTCAGCATGTTTAATCCCTAACTTTATTGAAGTACAATACTTGCGGAGTAGATTGCCACTTTAAGTAAACTGATTTCCTTACATCCTATGCAATACAATCATATATAATTATCCATTATATTAATGTTTAATCATTTATGTCTCAGCTGTCTCAGATAGTGAATTAATATGTCAATAGTGATTTTGGACGGCAGCATTCATACTGTACCTTCATACTTTGACAGCTCATCCTCTGAATCGAAATCATCATCCATACTGAAAGAAAAGAGAGACATCTGGGTTATTAAACAATACATATAAGCACACAAGGCCTAATAATAATTATGTATTAAAAGGATAGTTTAAGTGTTCAAGTTTGTTTATGTTATTGTGAGACTCTGGTTAGTTTGGATTCACCAAAGTCACACAATAGCGCAAACAAACCCACTGTTCGAGGCAGCGGTAGACCAACAGTAATCGTGTACTGTGAGATAAAATTACAGTTTTTTTCAATGGAGTCTGGTGGCTTTGGTGAGAGCATAGATGGATTCAACAGCTTCAGTTCCCCATCGGAAAGGGCTGTCTGTGAAAATATTCACAGACAGCAAAAAACAGAAAATATTCTAAATATAGCTTACACTTAAACTGATACTGATCTTTTTTAGGTGGCTAAAATATGTTTTGCTGACGGCCCCGTCCACAGCAGTACATTGCTTTGGTTCCGTGCGGTAACTCCTGTCTGTTTCTCCAAACTGGGGGCGTATCGACCGTCATCTACTGAAGGTAATACACTGACTATAGATAAGTACCTCATGCAACCCCACTTAAAAAACACCGGAACTATCCCTTTAAAATACACAATGTATAGCGTCATCTTTATACAGTGTCACACTGGTTGATATGTGGGCAGACGCAGTAGCTGAAACCTTTGAAATAAAAAGATTTGGATATACATCGAGACAAGAAAATGTCCATTTGTCTTATTATGGCTTTGTAGTCAAGTCCTCCACAAGGTTACTCAGACAGTTTTGTATTTAAGATTCATCTTGGTTTGTAAAAGCAGCATCTGAATCAGCTGACAAAAGTAGTAGCCATGACTAAAAATAAATAATTTGGGCCCCGAGATTGAAAACAGTAGTTAATGTATAAAGAAGGCACATTTTAAATGACAGAGGAAGGTGGTCATACACCATCATTAACACCTGTTACAGATAATTAGGCTTAATATTTGCTGACGCAGTTTGGCTGTTAATGTGCTGAATTAGCCATTTTAATCGAATGTGGCTGGGTATCTCTTATTATGGTATTGGACTGTACATTTTGTAAGGTTCTTCTTCCTGAACTGCTGCACCGGCTGTTTCAACGCCTCAGTGATGACACATCATTAGTGTTTGTTAAAGTGCACGGCGAGGTGGGAAATTACTGACTGAGGTAAGTGTTGGGTGAGGGTGAGGATCACTGAAACATACAAGTGCAATATAAGCCAGCAGAAGTCATATTTTTATGCTGAAGTTTATGTATCAAATGTAATTGTGGTGACCGTGGTGACACTGGGATATATCAGTTAAATGCCTCTCTTTGGCTGCCCACTGACATATAATCCATGTCCTTCTAACACCCGTGACAGGTGTTTTCATATAAATCATATAAATGATGGGATAATAATCTGCAAAAATAATGGCGCAAAATGTTTTCTATAAGAAGGCTCTTCTATTGAAGGAGGGGGTGTTGCAGCATTGCCTCGAGTCTTGCAGAGGATGCCAAATGAACTGAAGGTCAAGAAGTGTGAGCAGCATGTGACAGGGGCTGTTAATACTCCTTGAGTTTATTGCACTGCCAGCTTTATATCAGCTGCGTAGATTCATAATCTGATTGAGATACGACGGATATTTGCATTATGCATGCCTGGTGATGTGAAGTCATCAAATACTTTAAGCCCGGCACATCCTGTAAACAAGTTTTCAAGCTCTATTGTGGCATCCTCAACAATAATTACAATAGCATGATAATGTCATTTTTGAAAAAAATCAACTGAATCGCTGAAAGAAGCAGACTTTGATTATGCATTTGAAGGTGTTAGGCAGACATAGCCTTACTCTGGCCCAAACCCTTAGAAAACTCCACATCCCTAGTGCCACCTGAGCCTGATATTGTTTGGTGGGTTTGGTGTGATTATATGGGCAGGTGTGTGATAGATACAGTTAACATTAACTAACTTTTAGTTTTCCTGAGCTCTACTCAAGGCCCAGGCAGGGAGTTGATGCAAAACAGATAAATACCCCTCTGCTCACTCCTCCCTTTCCAAACGTTTAGAGAACCTTAACCTTTAGGTAACGACGCGAAAGGGTCTCTCTAGAGCCAGTCTTTGGTTTGTCCGTTCTGGGCTACTGCAAGCCCCCAGGAAGAGCGTATACTGTGAAGCTAATTTTCGTAGTGGCCAAACTGTGGTACAAAAATACTTTTTCCCATAGACTTACATTGGGAAAGACACAGCTGTAACTCAGCGGATAATGTTTTTTAGACAAATCAACTTCCCAATATGAACACTTGAATAGCCCTTATGTAAACCATTAGGTCCTAAACGTTGTAAAATGCTCTAATAGCTGAATCCGGAGTTATTTCCCTTCCTCCGTTCGTGTGAATGAGACCCAGATCGTGGCTGCAGTAAGAGCTGGGAGGCGGGGTTAAAGAAAACGCTATGGCGCCTGCTCCATGGGCCCAATGGATGCGGAAGATCGCCGGATGACCTGGCTACTTTATCACTTGGCAGCTGATCCATTTTGGTTTCATGTGCCACTGAGCAACTCTCATAGGAATGAACGGGAGCCTGGCTCCAACGCTGTATCCAGTTCTCTGTATACATCCATGGGCTACTGTAGAAACTTAGCGGAGCAACATGTGTGGACTCTGAGAAGAGGACCCGCTCCCTATGTAGATAGAAACGGCTCATTATAAGCTAATGAAAACACAACCATTCTTAGTTTCAGGTGAGTATACACTAATGAAAACATTTTTTATGATTATTATATTCCATTTTTGCTAATAGATCCCTTGAAATGTCACACACTGGCCCCTTTAAGACTGAGGCAAAAAACAATATTGAAAAACAGCATCCTTCCTGCTCTGGTCTCAGACAGTATTCACTATCAGCTACATTAATGTGTGATATCTATATTTACCTGGGGTGGATACACTTCAGTTAAATGTAAACTAAACCAAACTGAACCTACTGTATGTGTAATTCATATTAACATACAGTAAGTAAAACATTCCAGTGTCTAGACGTCCCATAGTAACCTTTCCTCCCACTGGCTGCCTGTTAATGTGTCCAAATCTAATTATCAGTGAACTTCAAAGCACCTAATGAATCTATAATGGTTGCTACGGTGGGGACGCCGGTTCGGATTCTGCTCCCCAAACTCCCTTCTTTTTCAATCAGTGACTCATCCATCCCTAACAACCCATCTGGCCCCTTCCAGCGTCCAAACAGACCTACATGACAACTACATCAGTGTACACCCTGTTTGCTCCTTTTATGGGTCCCTATAAGCTCGGGGGACTTCTTCCTGCTGCCTTCTGTCTCCATCGCTGCGTACATTGTGGGATTCATCACACACTTTCATGTCGATGTAACAATAAACCAGGCGTTTAATTCTTCCTCTCAGGGATTAGCTGATTTAAGTGGAGTAAATAAGGAAGAGAAGTGGTTTTGAGTGCCAGTCGCCAACTACTCAAGGGAAAGAAGCCAATCTGCTCCATTGAAATTGCTCTGCTCTTCTGTGACTCTGATAGAAAAGGTCAGAGGTAAATTTAATGCAGGGAAAACGTCAGGCCTGAAAACGACACCTGCCCTTTTGACTATTTTGATCGCCCTCACACACCACTGGACGATTGGCATTCTGAGGGAGGCGTGTACTCTCTCCAAAACTCTTTCACTGGAGACACCAAAGACACTAGCCATAAACTACTTTAACTTGATACCTTTGATTCTCACCCTTGTGCTCTCATTATTCAACAGACTGTGCAACTGTGTTTATTAAGATTCTGCTTCTGTACTAAATGCAGTCTCCAGGCAGAGCAACTGAATAAAGCTGAATGCTCATTTCGGCCACAAAACCTCACAGGGGAATTGGTAGGCAACTGGAGCTCTGCAGCTGTTGCACAACCCCAATGTCAAGCGCTTTTTGTGACTTATGTTTTTATGATTTGACGTCTAATATGGAACCTATGCCAAAGTTAAGGCTATTTATTTGATAACGGGGTCTGAAAGTATTATCAATCAGAAATGATTGTGCCTTTGGGCGTCTTAATTTTCCCTTTGGACACCTTGCAACGCCTTTACGCAGACTGAGGTTTTACCAACAATAATAAATAGTATGGCTGTCAAAGTTAATGTGATAATAACGCAAATTTGTTTTATCGCCACTATTTTTTTTAACATGTTATCTATTTTCGGAAGTTGTAGCAGGCTAGAGTGAAGATACTGGTATCCTATGAAACTACAAAACCTAAGAAATCCATTTGTGCCAACCATGTCATACTAGCATGTCGCGAAGTACATTAAATAACGCTCCAAATGTGCGATAAATTTTGGCGAGGAAGAACTGGCATGGCCATTTTCAAAGGGGTCCCTTGACCTCTGACCTCAAGATATGTGAATGAAAATGGGTGCTACGGGTACCCACGAGTCTCCTCTTTACAGACATGCCCACTTTATGATAATCACATGCAGTTTGGGGCAAGTCATAGTCAAGTCAGCACACTGACACACTGACAGCTATTGTTGCCTGTTGGGCTGCAGTTTGCCATGTTATGATTTGAGCATATTTTTTATGCTAAATGTAGTACCTGTGAGGATTTCTGGACAATATTTGCCATTGTTTTGTGTTGTTTATTGATTTCCAATAATAAATATATACATACATTTGCATAAAGCAAGCCTATTTACCCACTCCCATGTTGACAAGAATTAAATACTTGACAAATCTCCCTTTAAAGGGACATTTTGAACAGATTATTCACGATTAACTATTTCAATCGATTGACAGCCCCAATAAATAGTGATCAGATCTGTGGAGGTCAGAGGTCAAAGGAATCTCAGGCACACAACAAATGGTCTGTTAAAGGGACTGTTTGTAACTTTTTAAGCGTATAAATGTAGCGGGTCGCCACACATGCGCGCTCGCATATGCGCGTTCGCATGTGGCCGCTGCCTCTCCTCCTCTGCCTGCCTGCCTGCCTTCACTCAGACAGCGCGCGCATTCTGGCTCAGCTCGCTCCACCTCCAGACGTGAAAGCGCGCTCATTCCACACTGCAGAAGAAGTAGTTTAGCTCTGAGAATATCTAGTGAATGTTCAGTGGACGTTTGTGCAGAAATAACCGCTGCAGCTCCTCCAGACCAACAGAGGTTTCCCGTGTCTTGTGAAGTGACGGACCTCCTCAGCGAGTAACGTTATCGTCTCGTTACCTACCGGGTGCCGGTGTCTCCCTGCTCTCTCTGGCTGCGGGCGGAGAGAGCAGGGAGACACGCTGAAGAGCCCCGCTGCATCAGCCTGCGCTGAGGCAGGAAAAGCCAACACTAAGATCAGATCTAAATCATGTTCATGGAGAGACCTTCGTCTGGTCAGCTAACATTACTGCCAAGCAGCTGAAATATAGAGTGATATTGTGGTTTTAGCTGACGTGTGTCGCCCTACTGTTTTGAGCGATGCTCGTTCAGGTATATTTAGAGCGAGCAAGCGCGAGCTCGACACTGACTTTCGTTGATTTCACGGCCACAGGTGTCGCTGTTAATAAGCATTTCTGAAAGTTATAAATAGTCCCTTTAAATATGCATCCATTGGGTCTGATCAATGAAAGCATGTCATACAGGTGACAGGAGATTTTACCTGTAATCTTTTGGAGGTCTCAGGATACCTCTCACTTGCTGCATGTCGTTGTCGTTTGTCTTCGCCACATCATCTTCGTAGGACAGGAGCAGAGTGACCACATAGTTCATATGGGAGTTATTAGCCCAGTAATCACCATCAGAGGTTTCATAGCGGACCACAAACTCAATGCGAGAGCCATGTGTGATGTAAGGTGGTGCAAAGGACAGCTTGAAGGAGAACTGATCTGTGGCCCCATCATGAGACCCCTGGACATACTCTGCTGGGTGATCAAAGTAAGTCACCCAGCTGTCCATGGTGGATCTGATGTAGACTGCTTTGTGGAAGGAGATGTTCAGGACTCGTATCAGCCCACTGAATGCAAGTGGCTCATTCTCAGCTGGACACATCTGCTCGACCTCCACTTTATTAGATTGCACCTTCTGCAGCAGTGCACTGCTACTAGGCGCATTAAACTCAGGCTGCACATGATAGGTGGGCTCTCTCTTTGGCTTTCGATACTTTGCCTCCTCTTCCTCCCACCTTGCACTATCCTCTTCATCATCCGTATCAAAGGCAACAAATTCCTTCACATCCACCAGATCCCCACCTGTTGTGTCGGCGAATAGCACTCTCTTTCCTGCTTGCAGCACCGACTGGATGCGCATATATTCGGCTGTCTCGTCGTGGATGGAGTGGCCTCGCTTTCTGGGCACCGGAGAACATCTCGGGATGAGACGGACGCTGTCGATGTCATCCTCTTCTTCATCATCATCATCATTGTTGTTGTCCACGTCGTACATGCGGTACCTATCTTCAGCCTCGGCTGATTTGCCGTTTTTAATGGTGGTAAAAAGGCCCGCTTGACTCGGTATGGATAAAAAAGACATGCTTTTGCAGAAGTGTGCACTCTCATGGAAGCAGCAGCGCGCTGGAGAGAGTACACATATGGCGTCTCCAAAAAAACACACACTACCAAACACTCAGTGTAACATCCATCCAGAGCCTCTTTAGTCAGCGTGTGGCGTTAAATGTCACCCATGGAAACATGCCTTTCCTGCCAGCCCCTTGTGATAGTGTATCCCTTTGGTTTTACATGACTTTACGCATCGCAGTTTGGCTGCTGTCGCGGAAGGGAGCAGCCTCTAATTTTAGCTCTGACCTACAGGATAGACTCTCTCCATGCTCCAAATGTGTCTTTAAAAGTTGGTATAATCCTGCGACTCCCCCTTGTTCTGTTTGGTTTGGGCTGGCTAAACGCCCACTACTGGAAATAGGATATTAAAATAATATCATATCAGCCTAATGCCAGTCTTATTATGACACATTTTTAAATAGTAAATATTAAAACCTTTTGCAGACACCATCAGGTGGAAATTATTATTATTTCAGGATGGAGGCTATTTCATCACCATCCTTACAAGGAAATAAAATAATTAATATACTCATTAATTGTATTCATATTTTATTAAATGTATATGTGTTATAACATATACATTTAATAAAATATGAATACAAAATGTGCCATAAAACTGGTATTGGGCTGATGTGATATTATTTTAATATCCCATTTCCCACTACTGGAAATTGGATGTTAAAAATAATATCATATCAGCCAATGCCAGCTCTTTATGACACATTTTTAAACCGATGTCAGTAAATATTAAAACCTTTTGCAGACACCATCAAGGTGGAAATTATTATTTCAGGATGGAGTCTTTATTTCATCACCATCGTTAAAGTCCCAAAAGGAAATAAATACTCATTAATTGTATTAATATTTTATTAAATGTATGTGTTATAACATGCACCTGCTGCAAGCCATACATTATTCACAGTCTTATGTTATAAATAATGTGTATTTAGTGTGCAAGTTGTGTCATCCAATACATTACTGTTGATTGATCTGAGCACTGACAGCAATTTGAATGCTGTGCTGTGACTATTATTATGCAATACCACTTATGGAGCCTACTCTTTTGTGGGGACCAAAAAAATCCTAAATCCCAGATGAACATATAGTCATTAATTCAGAATCAGAATCAGAATCGTGTTTATTGCCAGGTGTAAGAGGGTATACACTAGGTATTTGCTTTGGTTTTGTTGGTGCAAGTAAACAGTATGATATCAAAAGACTAGATAAAAACGTTAGAATAAAATAAGAATAAAAAAAAAATAAATTCTACCAATATACAAAATAAGCTATAAACAAAATAAAAATGACACTAATATTAGCCTATTTTATAGGGCCTAATCTTATTACCAAAGAGGGAAAACAACCAAAATGTATAAACCTTATTATAGGGGGCTTATGTGTGTCTCATAATAAACACTTCCTGCTGTTATCTAATCATCACACGGGCAAGTGTTTTATAACGTCATGTAATATACAGCCTGATTAGACTGTAGTCCTATGGTCGGGTAAATATATACATTATATTTTGTTAAATGCGCAGTTAACCAACCATGCATGAGTTAATAACCCATATAGGAGGTTATAATATTATACCGCTGCTACAGATTACATCTAAACACACCCTTGAATCTGATTGGTCGAGAGGTTTTAGCGCGGCGCGCCGCAGCCAATCAGAGGATTGTTTTTCTCTCACGTCGGGTACACGGATAGTAAGCTAACGGATATACTGCAAACAGTAAAGTATTATAAACAACAAGGCTTCTTGCTAAAAGGTGTAAAGCTACAGCACGGGGACAGGTTTGTTTACTTGGTACCGAGTCTTTCTTGCATGGACTTATATATACTCGTGAACAATGTGGTGTTGCCATAACAGCGAGTTCACACGGAGAAGTGGGTAACGTGAGCTAACTAGCATAGTTAGCATTAGCCTGCTAGTTGTTTAAGCTAGGCCGCGCAGGAATACGAGAAGCTGCTTCCTGTTTCTGGCTCCATTGAAGAATGTAGGTTACATTCAACAATCACAGCGTGTTATCTAAGTGGATACGTATAGTGGTGTGCACTCAGACTGCGTTTAAGTGTGTTTTTAGTTGTGCTTTTGCGGGTGCTAACTAGCTTGTTAGCTCTCTTTTAGCATGAGTGAGCTGCAGGGCTGCAGACAGTCCGCTGACTCTGCATCGAGGAAACGGTGTGCATCACCATCTCCATCACCAGACCACGATGAGGGCAACAACACGATCCCCAACAAGTCTGCGAAAGTAAGTGACGCATGCAATGAAGCGTCGGAAAGTTGCAGAGACAGTGAAGCTGAGAGTAAAGAGATAGGCCAGTCAAAGGAGAGTGAGGGAAAACCAGCAGCCCTGAAAGCAGATCAAGGTTCAGACAGCACGGATGGCACCAGAGCAACAGTGCCTGTCAACAACTCCAGAGCTGAGGGTCACAATGCCAGCAACACAGAGAAGCCACAGTCCTCAGATAAGCCACAGTCCTCAGATGCACATGGATCTGCTGAGGGATCAAAGGAAGACACAGAGAAGACAGCAGGAGCAAAGCAGCAGCGTCCCTCTGCTTCTCTGGACCAGACCGACTCAGCAGCCATAGCAGCTGCTGAAGCACTGGCCAGTCTCACAGGAGGAGATGGAGAAGACAGCCGAGAGACTCCTTGTTCATCTGAAAAGGCTAAACAGGTGAAACAGGGGAGCAAATTCAAACAACGTGGGGGCCACCAGTCCTCAAGAACTGGCTCCAAGACGCAGGCGGCTGCTGCAGACAGCTCCACATCTGTGCACAGCACTGACAGAGAAGATGCTGATGAGATGCCAGAAGCAGATGAAGGTGATGAGTCCATATCTGGATCTTCCTCCACTCCGAGCTCCTCTTCTTTCCCGTCAGACAATGAGGACAATGACGATGGGGAGTGCGCCATCGTGTCGGTTAAGATGGCCCCAGAGATGAGACAGTCGGTGGCTCTCCTGGCGCAGGTACAGATGAGGCTGGAAGCTCTCGAGAAGAAAAGCGCCCGGCTTCACCAGCGGCTGGAGCTGAAGATCAGTCGCCAGCGGCGCCCACATCTGGATCAGCGCAGCTCCATCACAAAAACTATCCCTGGCTTCTGGGTGACAGCTGTATCCTTAAAACGAAAAAAAAATCCTTCTTTTGTCCATTCCTATGTCGTGCTTGAGTAATTGAAATAAACATATGTTGTTGTTTTTACTTAACTTCAATGTGCCAGCTGTTGAACCATCCTCATCTCTCGGCTCACATTGACGAGACTGATGAAGACGCTCTCAGTTACATGACTGATCTCGAGGTAGGAAGTGTTGGTGTGTTCTCACAGTTTGGCCCATGTATATTCCTAGTAGCAAAATTCATTCAGACATTTCCTCATGTGTTTTTCAGATCGAGTCCTTCAAGAATAATAAACTGGGCTACAGGATCCGCTTCCACTTCAGACGGAACCCGTACTTCCAGAACAACATCATCATGAAGGAGCTGCACCTCGGAATGGGAGGTAAACATAAGCATGTGGGAATGAAGTCAAGGCAGTGTTGTCATACATAATGAATGCACAGTGTTAGTTAGACTTTGCGTCACAGCACTGTAAAGGTCAGGTACACTATAGAGCCAGGTGTTAAAATGTATACTACATTGGTATATTATATTGTACCAATACAAAAAACAAATATTGTTATTTGCTATGTACATTTTTGCTTTTCATTTGGTGCAAGAAAATGACAAACCCATTTTAAATATTACATTTCAACCAGAGTACCTTCAGTCATATGTTTGACTAATAAGAACAACTCGTTCTCTGGAACAACTGCCAAAAAGTGCTGAGTGACAAGTACATAGCCTGAAGGAGAAAAAAAAGACAGACAAAGTCCAACAAGTTGTCAACTTCACACCTACAATGACCAAACACAGCAGCCGTGCAGTTAATGCTACAATAAACTGTGATGTTATTGCAATTGTTGTGTTCTCTATGTAAATATGGACGGGCAGAATATAAAATTTATATATCTCACAAACTTAGCGTGGCAGGGCCGTTGCAGCACGTTTGAAGATTTGGAAGACTTCTATCACACAGACATCATATCAAGCACCTATATCTCTCAGAATGGAGCATGCGTGCTCTGATAGTACATTATATCCTGTATTCATTTTGGCAGCTATTTTAGATTGAGTCTTAGTCTTAAAATGAAAATGCTCATTAGTTTTAGTCACATTTTAGTAATTTTATCTTTCATAGTTTTAGTCGACAACAACTCAAAACTTTAGTCGCCGAAAAGCTTTTTTTTTTAATCTTAGTCCTGTTTAGTCATCAGATTATATTGAACATTTCTGTCATTTTAGTCAAACTAATTTCACATAAAATTGTATCTTATTATCTGATGAAAAACACAGATTAAATGATTAAGAATGCAGCTTTGCAGTTTGTTTGAGTCCTCCTGACTGCGCTAATTATTAATGATGTGCGGTTAAATCACCGTTATGGGAGTCAATCTGCCTACCCAAAATCTAAAAATATGTGTTACTCAACAACCCGACCTGACCCGATCCGCAAACCACCAACTTTGTGCGTAATAGTACTATGTGCAATTGTCAGGACTGAGGGGTGAGACAAGGACAGAGATAGACTGAGCGCGTGTTGTGTGTGTGTGTGTTTGAGACAGAGAGAGGGGAAGAGAAGGTGGAAGGTGACAAAAATAAAGAGATTTTGGTAAAGTTATTACGTCTTTAAACTACATTTTAGTAGTATTTTTTTCGTCAATGATATTACATGTTTGATATCGCCACCATTAGTGACGTCGGTGCCGTCTCGTCATCGTCTCATCTTAGTCATGGAGAAAAAAGTAATTGCCGAACATGTTTCGTCATAGTTTTTCGTTAACAAAATTAACACTGATAATATCTGAAGATGAGTGTTGATAGTATTTTGAGGCTACCTAAAATCTACAATCTACATGGCCATTAAATTCTGGATCCCTTTCTAATCCTGGCTGCTTGTGTTTTAGGATCTCCCATGTCATTCTCCAACCCCATCCTGTGGCATCGTGGACAGAACCTGACGGCCCACAGCGAGCCCAGGAAGTCGTCGCGTGGGGTCTACCAGACCTTTTTCAGCTGGTTCAGTGACCATAGCAACCCAGGACAAGATGATGTAGCACAGGTAAAGACCACTGCACCCTCATACCGACAGGGTCATGATTATGGCACACAGAGATTGGCAACTTGAGCGTGGCATTAACACTGCAATCCTTGTAGATTTGTTCACAAGGGTCATTCAGTGTTCTGATGATACCTTTGTTACATTTTATCCCACTAGACAACCATTAATTGCAATCATGATGTGCTGAAAGAGGGTTAAAGTCTGAATGATTTGACAAAATGTAATTTCTTCTTCATTTAATCATCTTTCTTGGCAGTTCATGATTAACTATAATGACTCAGGGATATACACACATTCAGATTTTTGCTGCCAGAAATAATTTTGAAGCACTAAAATCATGACGCCTTTATTACCATGTGTACATTTGCTACATGATACTCAAACGTTTGTCTCAGATTAGCAGGACTGTGCATGATGTATTTAATTACATATATCCGAACATATTAAATGGAAATGACCTCTGTTCTGGTGTTTTAGATACTCAAGGACGACCTGTACAGAGATCCTCTGAGATACTACCTCACTCCGCTCTGGGAACCGAGGGAGAACGGCAGGTAAAACGAAGATTCTCACGTCTACTCAAGCCACAGAATGTAATGTGGAGTCAGTGGACAAACCACTTATTAAGCTATAAATTCTAGGAATATTCTCTGCCCCAGGTCCTTGAAATTATAGTTCATGTGTAAAGTTTAACAGTTTCCTGATCCCCCCCTCCCTCCCATAACTTCCGGCTGGTGAGACCAGGTGGGATGCATACCGGAACAATGTGTATGTGTACTATTAACACAAATGTTATGTGTGTGTCTCTCCAGTGCTGGCAGCGGGGCCAGAGCAGCTGACAATGGTAATGGAGACGATTGTGTGGTGATCTCCGACTCAGACGATGAGCCTGGCGAGGAAGCTGGCGAGGCTGAACAAGGCCACAGTAGGGAGGAGGAAGAGGAGGATGAAGAAGAGGAGGAAGACGAAGAGGAGGAGCGGGGGCCAAGCGCTGGTCAGTGTTAATGTTACTCATAAATCCATCACCTTTTACATTTTTTTTGTTTTATATAGATATATTTGCATTTTTAAAGATGCTACTTATGGGATTGGGAGTATTTCCATTGCCTCTCAATGGCTCTCAGCATGGTGACAGCTCGCAACTTACGGTGCTAACAACGCTAACTGTGCAAACAACAGCAAAAGTGCTGACAGAGACAAACAGTATTTACCTAAGGGGCAACCGAAGGGTGGGTATTACGCTCCTACGACAACGCCGTCGGTCGGAACGGCGTTATCAGCTGTAACCACAGCTTACAGCTGTAACTGGCACAGCTGTGCACTAACAAGCACTAAAAGCATGTGCAGCCGACCCGGCGATGTCAACAAAGCGAGAAGAAGCTCAGACTACAACACACACAGAGGGAGAGCGACTTCATTCTCTGCTCAGGTAGACGTTACTCCTCCATATCTTTACATAGCAGATAGTTGTTTGGTGCTATATTGATGCTCTGGCTATCAAATTTAGCACCTTTTAAGCTTCTTTCAGCATATTTTAAAAATGAATGTCGACAGGTAGCTGTTGTAAAATGATTCTGTGTTTAAAATCCACAGTGTTTGCTGTTGCTCATGTTGTGAATGAGAGGCCAAGGGCTTGTTAGCATCAAGTTCTTGCGTTGTAGCTGTAAATATAAATGTCTGGGTAATGCAGACTAAACTGAATAGAATAAATAAATAGACAGGAAATATCTCCTCCTCAGATGAGAGTCCAGAGGAGGAGGATGATGGTGGAGAAATTGTGATTGACGGTAAGACCACTATCACAACAAACAAATCAGATGGGGTGGTTGGAAACCTTTGGGGTCACTGCTCATCTTGTTCTACATATTTCCTACTGTTTGATTATGCTGCTTCTTTATTTTACGGTCTGACTGTGCTTTGCATTAATACTAACTAAAGAGTTTGGGGTGTAATTATCATATTTCATATTGGCAGGGATCATTTGAAATCATAACCGTCTCACTTTTGTCCCGTAGGCTCCGATGACAGCGAGCAGGAAGAGGAGGAGGCCTGAAGAGGCATCAAGAGGAAGATGTCAATGAAGATGGCGAGTCATCGAGGGACCAGAGACCAGGAAGATGAAGAGGTTGACGAAGAGTACCAGAGCAATGTCATTTTTATGCACAGAATATCAGTTTTTTGTTATTTTATACCTAAAATACATAGGAGCATTTTAAATCAGGGTTAACTGTAATAATAAAGCCAAGGCAGCATGGTTTCCCCTCTATTTTATACACTCTGTACTCACTTTTTGCAAAATGTTATTTTCTAAACCGGTTCTTAGGCATTGTTATGCCCGTCACTTCATACTTCTATTCAAGCAGTGTTCTTCTATTTACCGAGGAACATCGTACAACAGCCTGCACGCAAGCAGGCGAGATCTTGATCGCCACTTCTCGTCGGCATTAAATTTTGCATTGCAAATTCTTCAAACAAATAATGCAGAAAGGTTCAGTGGCATTATTTATTGGTCATTTCAAGGCAAAGTTTTGGCTGTTTTTAGAATTGACAAGACAAACCTGTCACGAGCTAAATTGATAATGAGTACCGAACCAAAATTTGTTCTCAGGGATGATCATGGCGGTAGTTTTATTGAAAGAACCTTAGTGATTTTCAGACATTTACACTCTCTGGTTATTGTTGGCTGTGTATAAGGAAACGTGTACTCTACTGTAGTAAATAGGAACAACTATTGTTTTAATATGCTACCTGTGTTTTTCCTTCTTCATCTATATGTTCAGTCGTGTTACACACCAACCTACACCCCCCGTTAACAACCTGTAAACCATCTCTGATGTTTAAAATCATGACGTAGTTTGACCAACGTTTCTGTGGATTCCTACATTTCTACAATAAATAGGTGAGTTTTGTATTTCTTTCCTTAGAATTTAACTTAATTTGCTTTCTAAATCATTTAAGGTTTGTTTTCATGTAATGTGTTTTATCTTCTTTTAAAAAAAAAAAAAACATGGTATTTATTACATTGTTTTTCTACACGTCCACATTTTGGCATGCCTGTGAGCATGAAATGTAAGACAGGATGATTACATTACTTACGAGGCTTTTTCTGTGCACAGTGTCGTTAAATGTCGTTAAATTCACAGCAACATTATGGGGCGCACTGTAACGAAACTAGTATTTGTATTTGCTTACTTTTCTTAGCAATGACCTGTAAATAAATATTTCAGCATTGTCTTTTGGATAAGACAAAGTACACGTGTTTAATCCATGGATGAATTTATCAAATAATCTGGAGTTTTTTCATAAACATGATCAGAAAGTTATATTTTGTGTGCTGTGTTTTATAGAACACTGTAGTTTAAAGATACCTACTCGTTTGTTGCTTTGGTTCATTTTGTTTGCTTAAAGATAAATGTCCACCTTTTGACTCAGACCTAATAAAATAGGCAGTTGTTTCACCTCGCTGTCTCTTGACTGCATTTCTGAATTTTGTGCACAATTTGCCACTTAACAGGAGACTCCCCGGGTGAATAGGGTAAAAAATGTAACTAGATGGGTATCACCCAGTTGGTTACTGAAAATGTATGTTTAAATATGCAAATGAGACTTATTAAATATGTGCTAATCTGCATACATATCCAGAGCAGAAATCTGAACATTGGATGAAGCCAAGTTCAAAATTCTTGTTTTGTTTTTTTTGGCATTAGAGTCAAAGCTTTTTTTTGGATATCTCTTTGTATCACTCCATAAATCCATTTTTTGCCATGTTTTTAGGAATAAAATGTTATTATGAATCAGTCTACGAATGATAAATAAACAAATCCCACTGTAGAAACCTTTGAAATATAGATAGGAATGAAACAGGAAAGTCTAGTTGATGTAAGTGCTGCTGAAGTGGAGATTTCTAGCTCGAGTCAGAAAAAAATAACTTATTTTGAGAAAATGCCTTTTAAAGATATGTATTTTAAAATGCCATACATTTTGCAAGACACTACAGGTGAATAGGGTATAAATTAATATATATCAACATTAAATTTCACCAGTTTATTACTTACATTAAGACAATTATTTGTTTGTATTACAAGTTTTCTGAAATGTAATGTTTACATATTTTCAGAAATATTAATTTCATATTTATACCATTCTGGCATTTATATTTAACACACTTTATAGATACCACTCCTCAGCATTTTGTATTTACTTATAAACATTTTGTATTTACTTATTTGCACTGTGGTTATTTTTTATATAACAATATAATAATTATAATGCATGTCTTAATGCAAATATTTGTACATATTTCATACGCCTTATATTCTCATTTTCTTATATTTAATTTTAGTACAACTGTAATTGCAATTTTCCCCCGGGGATCAATAAAGTATTCCTGATTCTGATATGCAAATTAAGTATTATCTAATGCTAACTTTTGAGGAATTTTGGAGAAATCTACAGATGCAAAAAGACAAAGTAGTAAAATAAACACCTAAATGTGCATTTTGGATGTTTTATTTCCACGACTCTGAAAGAAGGCCTATTATGGAATTGCCCCCAGTGCATGATAAAACAATGTTTTTGCCTTAACTGGGATTAGTTCATAACAGAACCACAAGATGGCAGTGTTGCTCAGCTTACATCACATGTCATGCTGGGCTGTAGGTGTTAATTTTGGTTATGAGTGACTCCAGTATATAATTTATTACTTTAATGCCGGTATTTAAGCTTTCAGATGTGCTTAAACAAGAAATAATTAAGTCTTGCCTATACACAACTGTCTGAAATCCTAAGAACTCCTAATAACAAAGCGTACATGTGGGATTTATTTGCATGAACGTCACCTCTTTGATATGCTTGGCCGCAACATGTTCTTCTTGGAGAGGAGAATCAAACGAAACCCACTGAGATACAGCTGTTCTTTAATGTATTCCAGCGTTTGATATGACAGCAGTGTGTGATATCTGACATTTCGAATGTAGCACTGCAAATAGCCCCGGGCAAGACATTTTTGGACAGGCCCAAACAAAGGAGCAGCAGCGGTGTTGCAATGGTACACTTAAACCCTTGATTCCACTTTTAATGCACAGCTATAAATATTCCACTAGCAAAAACCTGTCCTGCTGCAGGCCCAGCAGCACCCGGGGTATGCGGTCTCGGATGGGCATATACTATTAATACTGATGATGGAAACACGTTATACCCCATGTAATGATCCCATGTGAAACACAGTGTTTGTCTCCTCTTTGAAGCAGCTTTATTCAGCCCACCGCGCAGCACAACGTGTTTTTATGACTATGAATTAATAATGGGGTTGGTTCCTACAATATTGATCGCGACAAACTAAGTACAGATTGCTGGGACAACAAAGCCGTCCTCGGGCTGCTTTGCGGTCTGAGGGTTGTCTGTGAAGCCTTTGTTATGTATGGGGTGGCAAACGCCTAAATGGATTCCCCAGTGTAAACTCCACTCCCCTGGGTTGAGCCGGTGTTGCTACTGTACACAAATCATCTTGTCATGCCGCTTCATGCTCTCACGTTTCACAAAGGAGTCGGGAGGAATCTGCTACTCAGACTGATAGACTGAAAAAATGAAAAGATAACACACAGAAGCCACAATCACCTGTGTGATTGATGTTGGGAAGGAAGGGTGTTTTCTCCTGTAAAATGTTCAAGAAAAAGGGCTTTTGCTGCTCTCTGGGGAACATCTATAGTGGGTGATCTGATAGGTGGAGGTAGGGCCCCTGAATACTAACTACCTGTGTGTGTGTAAATCTGTTTACACGATCATGTTGTGGGGACTCGCCTTCCTTAAGGGGACAAAATGCAAGTTCCCTTAACTTATTGCATTTTAGGATGAAGATCGTAACCTGTATATAAGAAGTAGGCGTAGTAACTGTGACGTCACCCATTGGTTTGTGGACTGCTGTTTTGAAGCCTTGAGTTCGGCATTTTGGCCATCGCCATCTTGGTTTTTTGTCCGTCGCCATCTTGGTTTTTGTCCGTCGCCATCTTGGTTTTTGTCCGTCACTATCTCGGTATTTGGCCGTCACTATCTTGGTTTTTGGCCGTTGCCATCCTGGTATTTGGCCTTTGGCCTTGGACTTCTATACAATCAGACTTCTTTTTGCAACCAGAGGAGTCGCCCCCTGCTGGCTGTTAGAAAGAATGCAAGTTTAAGGCACTTCTGCATTGGCTTTTCAGTCTCGGAGTTAGCCCACTGGTGAAGACTTGGCTTCAGGTTACGGTTAGGGTTAGGCAAGTAGCGGTTAGAGTTAAGTTAAGCCCCCAGGAAATGAGTCAATGAAATGTCTTCTAAAGTGATGGAAACACAACTGTGTGTGTGTGTGTGTGTGTGGGATTGTATTACTCATGTTGTGGGGACATAAATCTGTTTGCGTGGGTGTGTGTTTGTGTGTGTGTTTCTGCACATAACTACATGCTCGTAGGCTTGTTTGTGAAAGCTTGTCTTCTTCCATGCACCTCCATGCATGCATGCATATTTGCAGAAGCCACACGTCACATACACATTTGCGGGTTTTTCAAACCATGGTGGTGCGCGTACGTGTCCGCTTGTCGGCTAATCAAGATTAAGCGCAGCATTTGAACTGTGCAGAGGGGGGGGAACAGAGAGGGATGAGAAAAAGAGAATAGACTGAGTATGATTGAGGGAAATGGATGAGTGCGGCGATAAGCGGAGCTGCCTGGGCCCCTGACAGATACACACAGCAGATGGATGACTCTTATCTGGGAGATCACAGAGTGCACACTCACGCCTAGGCCCAGTTACAGAGAGCCACGATCACACCAGACAGATGAATAGGCCTGCCCCCCACCAATCACATTGCACATACAGTACGCACACGAGTGCACGCGCACACCTACACAACCACTTGACAGAATGAACAGATTGCGGCGCTTGCGTTACCTTCATGTCTTTGACATTGAAATTCACCTGGAGTCCGTTGTCTCCGGGATGTGTGCAGAGAGGGGGAGAAGGGAAGGGTGCGGGACGAGATAAGAGAAATCGTTTCTATTTTAATTGAAGCGGCAGAGCAAGTACATGTGTGTGTGTGTGTGTGTGTGTGTGTGTGCGCGTGTGTGTGTGTGTGTGCATTCCATGTCTGCATGCATACACTGTACACATGTACAAATTTGTCTGCCAAAGAGAGAGCCACACGCACTCTATTCTCACTTTCTTTTCCAGCATGACAGATTTTTTTTCACTGATTCTCAGAGCACAAACAATGTCTGTCGTAGAGGTTAAGATGGAGCTGAAGTCACACATACTCAAAACAAAAATTGGATTGTTTTTGCACAGCGACACTTATCCAGCTATTACCAAATGCTTTCGCACGAGTGCTGACAGATTTACCTTTTAAGACACTGCGCTTTCACTCATCCCATCCTCACTGTCCTCCTTTTCATGTACAGTAACCCTCCCTCCCTCCCTCCCTAACACACACACACACCCCTTGTTATTTGGAAAGAGCTCTTCTTCAACAGCTGTTGATTCTCCCAGCTGCATTTTATAGCGAGTGAGAGTGCCAGTCTTGTCTTCGAGGCAGATGGTGGCTGGCTGGCTGGCTGACTGGCCCGGTGGACACGTGGCACGTTGGGACGACTGCACACGGCGCTCCATCTCAGCTACAGTACGCCTGTACAGTGTTCCCTGTGAAAAACCTGCAATCACCTCACTTTCAATAGGCGAGCAGGCTGCAACTGGAATGCACGCCACGTATGCACCCTTCATGTCAGAGATGTTTTCCAAAGTTGCTCTCCTTTGATAATCGCTGATGTGTGAAGTTCACGGACGTCACGTAGCACCTGTTCCCTTTATCGTTTCAATGTTTGCATTTTTTCCTGACCTGTAAGATAATAATTAGAAGACTAAGTGAGGAGTCTTGTGGTTGGAAGTAGAGCAAATAATCCTGCTGAATATCGTACCTTTATTTTCTCTACCCTATAATTTCCTCTCAGGGTCGCGGTACTCTATCCCAGCATGCATCGGTGACGCCCTGGACCTGCCTCTCTGTAGCAGGCATGTTCAGACACTCCTCAATTCATCAATATACTTGTAGGAAAAGACCATCAGTAGGTCAAATGGGTTGTTTTCCCCCGAGGGGACAATAGTCTGCCCCTAGAATTGTCATGATTGATGTGTTGAGGATTTATCCGGAGCCTGCAGGGATGAATGTCTACCTTCACATTACCTATCCATTAGATGAGAAGATCCTCTTGACAGAGCTTTTTGTGGACCAGAAAAAAACTTTTGTTTGTTTTCTAATCCATGCTGTCTGTCACCAAAATCCATCCATCATGCTGGAGGCCTGTTCAGCAACAATTTCCTCCTCCTCATCCAGGGGCGATTTTTAGACACTGTTTATGGGCGGTAACCCTCTGAGCACCGCGGGATTACCGTCAATCCCGACCAACATTACTGTCTTTAAGAGACTGTAGCGGGCTCAGTTATATTGCTATTGGTATCATATGATACTAGAAAACATAGGGAATCCATGTCGAGAAGGAGGCTAAATAACGCTCAAAATTTACGCTAAATTTTGGCGAGGAAAAACTGGCATGGCCATTTTCAAAGGGGGTCCCTTGACCTCTGACCTCAAGATATGTGGATGAAAATGGGTTCCCACAAGTCTCTCCTTTACAAACATGATAATCCCATAACGTTTTGGGCAATAACCATGCAGTTATTTGCGTGCAGTATAATATATAATGGGATAACATTAAATGAGAAAAGTTTATCTACAGGAGAATAACTATTTGAAAGCAATACAGAATGACTGAGAGCCTTACTGCATTATATTCCATTATATTTATGTTGTTAATTGTCATCTGGTGCCTGAATTTTGTGTGTTCTTTTACATAAATAAAGACATTTCCACCATAACTTGATGCAGAAAAGGCAGAAATTGGTGCATAAAATTCACCAGAATGCAGAAAATGAAGAGTTTGACGCTCAAACTTTCCTGGGGGGAGGACACTCACACCCCTCATTTAATATGTGTCCCCCCTCCCCTAAAGTTCTGATCCTAGAATCGCCCCTGTCCTCGTCCCTCACGTAACCAGAGCAAAAATACCCGCTCCGCTGGCGAGTGAGGAGTTGTTGCTATCTCTTCAGCATGTAGAGGCAGCATGCTGGTCAGATAAGGAGAAGCAGGATAGTCCAGTAGGAGATACGGGGGACGTTGAGAGTGGGAGCTGGTCAGTTTACCGGCATCCGTGGCCAAAGTTGAGCGCACACGGAAACCTGAACTCGACACACACTAGTGATTCACTTCCTTTAGCTGGAAACACCGTGATGCCTCCTGTGGGGCAGGAAACAAAGACTCCCTCCTGGACACATCTTGACACACCATCACATCTGGCCGATACCCAACCTGAGATAAGGTCACCGCTTACATACTGCGTGACGACGAGAACATGCATTAAAGATAGCTTCAATAAGTTAGAATTAAAACGTTCACATGCTTGCCAGGAGCTGTGACCTCCCCTGTGACCTTTCACACACTGACGCACCACATTGTCTCTCGTGTGTTTATTCTATTTTACTGTCTTGCTCCGAACACATTCACTCTCTTGCTTTTGTGCCTTCGGTGCACCATACTGCGTCAGAGCTCACCACAAAGCCGGTAATGATGAGAGGCGCCCTTTTAATTTTCAAGCTCAAGGCTCCGTTAACAGGATGGATGTCCTTTACGTCCAGTCCCACCCCCTCGCCCCCTCCTTCTGGCTGCTTTGTCACCGTTGTCATGAGCTCTAGAGCCAACCCGAGAGGAATCCCAGGAATCTTTTTTTTTTTTTTTCGGCTGACCTGGCTCTGATGTAGAGGAGCTGAAGAGTAATGGTGACATTGTCCGAGTGGCAGAGCCGGGGCTCCTCTTTAATAGTGGATTTCAGCCCCTGAATCATGTATAAGAATAGTCTGGTAGTGGCCCTCCTGGTGCATGAGAAAAACATTTATACAGGCTGCGAGCCTGTCACCGTGAGTTATTCAGCTTAAATAAACTTTGAGCTGACACAGATTAATAATAACAGTTAACAGTGTAGAGTGGAGCAAGCTCAGCAGCAGTGAGAGGGTTAATCATACCCATATGGTGTACCAAGAGGTTTGGTCCAATGCTGCTGTGGGCCAACAGGGTGTGGGGGGCAGAACAGAAGGGAGAGGACAGCAGGACGCTCAGTCTCCCAGTCCAACACCTGCACCTGGTCCACTATAGACTCACACTCCAACTATACCCCCTTTAATACAGCACCAATGGAGCATTAACCTCTTGTTCACATCTCGCTGATGTTTGCTGCCATCCAGGGTTCAACTTTTGTTTATGGAAAGAGTTGCGTTCAGGGATCAGCTGTGCGTTTTTCTTTCTTTTCTTTTTTAAAATATATGTTGCATGGAGGAAAAAACCGTCAGTAACAGGGACTGATAGGCAGCTCTCTCTCTCTCTCTCTCTCTCTCTTTCTCTCTCTCTCTCTTTCTCTTTCTCTCTCACTCTCTCCCTCACTCTCTTCTCTCTCTCTCCTCTCTCCTCTTTCTCTCTGCTCTCTCTCTCTTTCTCTTCTCTCTCTCTCTCTCTCCCTCTCTATCTTTCCCTCTCTCTCTTCTCTCTCTCTCTCTCTCTCTCTCTCGCTCTCTCTCTCTCTCTCCTCTCTCTCTCTCTCTCTGAAGGGGAATTTGTAAACCTATCGGATTGTTTCATGCCTGCGCAGAGACGCTGCTGCTGCTGAGAGGAGATTTTTCCAGCCCAGCTCCGAGGCACATAACGCGGGGAATGCAGCGGTAACATCCCGCAACTATTTCTTCTTTTTGGATCTCAGAGGCGCTCGAGAAAGTCAGAAAGGAAAGAAAAGGAAGGAAAAAGGTAGGACCTTTAACTTGTGTCTGGTTTAACTTTTAACTCCTGTTGGGTTACTCTGTATGGTAGAAGTAGAAGAACTCCCATTTGTTCGGTTGTTCCTATTTCTGGATGTTGAGTTAACAGGTAAGTGCGCACTCCTCCTCCTCCCAGGGAAAGGGAACTAGGTTATTGGGAATCCTATAATTATTTTTATTTAAAGAGAAACCATATATTATTATAGCTGAACTTTAATTACAGTCAGCACAGAAAAGCAGTAGAAATATCATCCAAGTACCTCGAGGTTCAACCAGGCCATCATACAGTACATGGAGCCACACAGGCACATTACTCCTCTGATTGGTGCTTTTTACATTATTTAAATGTATTGATACAGGTTACTGTCAGAGAGGAGTAAAGATACCAGAAAATAAGAGGAGTAAAGATACCAGAAAATATTCACATTTAAGAATCCAGCTTCAGAGAAACACAGAATTTCCGATTAATCGTTTAGTTGTTTGATCTATCAAATGTCAGAAAATGTTGATCAGTGTTTCCCAAAGCCCACGATGATGTCAGATATTCAGTTTACTGTCATAGAGGAAGACATAGAAGGCACATTATTCCTGATTGGTGCTTTTTAAATTATTTGAATGTATTAATATTAACTCTTCTTTTTCCTCATTTAAATATCAGATAGGGCTGCAACTAACGATTATTTTTTTATTGTCAATTATCTTTTTCGATTAATCCATTAGTTGTTTGGTCTGTTCTGTTACTGTCCGAGAGGAGTAAAGATACCAGAAAATATTCACATTAAAGAAGCCAGCTTCAGACTTTTTTTCCTTAAATACTCAAACCATTAATCGTTTAATTGTTTGGTCTATCAAATGTCATAAAATGTTGATCAGTGTTTCCCAAATCCCACGATGATGTCAGATATTCAGTTTACTGTTAAAGAGGAGTAAAAAAAACCCTGAAAATATTCACATTTAAGAAGCTGGAATCAGAGAATTTGTAAAACGATTAGTCGATTAGTTGTTTGGTCTATAAAATATCAGAAAATGGTGAAAAATGTCAATCAGTGTTTCCCAAAGAACAAGATGACGTCCTCAAATGTCTTGTTTTGTCCACAACTCAAAAATATTCAGTTTACTGTCATAGATGAGTAAAGAAATACAGAAAACATTCACATTTAAGAAGCTGGAATCAGAGAATCTTTACATTTTTTTCTTTAAAAAAATACTCAAACCAATTAATTGATAATTAAAATTGTTGGCGATTAATTTAATAGTTGACAACTAATCGATTAATTGTTGCAGCCTTAATAATAGACATTTAGATAAGTATTTAGATAATCACTGAGCCATTTTGCCCCGTTGCCTATAACCATTTTTCTTTAAAATAATATTCAACTAGAGACTTAAAAATGTGGCTGTAATGTCCATATCAATATGCAAATTTGTCTATGATTACTTGACTAATAACATTTTTGGTGACGGTGTTTATTGATTATTTATGCATTTGACTTATGATATATAAAGTCAAAGTGATCCAATGATGTTTTAATCTTTAGGTGACAAATACCTGACTCTTCATGACATAAAATGTGCGTCCACAACATTTTTATGACCAATCTCATGCTGCATATGTATTATTATTATCAGTGAATATAGAGCGTTTGATAGGAGGAATAGAGATCAAGCTCCCCTGGTGAGCAGATATATGGCAACTGTGTGACTGTGCCAGGAAGGCGTTCCCAGTGGCTTCTGTTTTTAATTTCTAAATGTTCGGCGTGCCAGTCATTTCAGTTTCATCAGCCTGTTCCTATTTTACATGGGAACATATTTGTGATACATAAATTAATGCGTTATTGTGAAACACAGTGTATTAATGTGTTTTTTTGTGAAATCTTTCCATGGATAACTCGCACTAAAAGCCCTCATTTGGAGGCTTGTGGCGTGTGCCAGTGGGGGCCTTGTGCTACATGGATGCCATGAGAAAAAGAAAAGCCCTTGGGGGTGGCTTATATCCCGAGCAAAGCACACCTTCAGGGAGACAATTTAATGGATGTTGTGGACTCAGCTTTTAGTATTCATAATTTATATGGGATCCTCTCCTAGCAAAGTGCAGATGCATAATGAATGCCTGAGTTAAGGTCTACCAGTTTAGACTACGTTTCAACACCCCTAAACTGTCAGAAATTGTTTCAGCGAGGACTACCTGTTTCTTTGAACTGTCATGCGTTTCACTCGTCAGCTCCTGGAAAGTACGTGGACGGGCTTTGTTGAGAGACTCAGACGGAGACAGAGGGAATCGCTGATGATTATCAGAGTCTTGTTATTTATTCAGCTTTCTAGGAAAATGTATGTTAAAGAAAATATGTTTAAGAAGATGAAAACAATACGACTAACCTCCTTTTTTTTAGACATTTTCCATGTGACTGTGCTTCCAAATACCATTATACAGTCTTAACACATACCTCACTACATTTACACTTTAAATAAATAATAGGGCTGTCAGATTTTCCAGAGCAGGTGTGAAGATTTGGACGTTGTTCTCCCCTGCCAAACTATATGTCTGGAAGGCTGCAGGCCAAACTTCTGATCACAGACATCAGAGAAAAAGACAGAGAGAGAGAGAGAGTCTCTTCCTGTCCTTTTTCTGTCTCCTATTTCTCATGGGGCACTCTATAATAACACTTCATTCCTGTTTCTTTTTTTTTTTTTCGTCCAGATTTAGATCTCTGTGGGCTACCTGCATGACTGTTACCATGACAGCATCTGGAGCCCAGCTCCTCCTGTTGGCCCTGTGTGTTTACAGAGGCTGGGCCCTGCAGCAGTCTGCCCCGCGGATTCGTCTCTCCTTCAAAGGTGAGCTCCTACAGATTAACTAAAAAAAACTCCTCTAACAATGTTAAAAGTTTCTCTTACTTGTCTGCTTTCTCCCACTAAGTCTGCAAACTCATGCGCACACACCCCTGGTTATGTTTCCTCTTTATACATATGTAAAGAACCTATTTCCTGCCACATGTCAAACAGCCCAACACTGGAAACAAAAGGTGGATATTACGTGTGGTTGGTTACTGGTAGTGCCCTTCGACAAAAGTTGCTCCCCACACCCTAAAGCCCACACATACTATTACTGCAGTCTGACCTGTCATTTCTTCTTTGTTTTTGATGTCTGACACGATGACACAAGAAGGAAACACCTGAAATTTGATCACAAAAGAGCTGAAATGATATTTTCAGAGAGTTCTACTGTTTTGGCCGCGAGGCGTGAATTCAGGATGGGGGTGGATAGTGGTTTTAAATCCTTTTTTTTTGTTTTTTACAACCTTTTGGGATTTTCCCGTTGTGTCTCCTCGTCCCCATTAACTCCAACGGCGGAGATTCATGTTACAAATATTCATGTGACACCTTTGATCCAGACAGTGCTCCTTGATTACAGTTATCTTTTCATCCCTGTAGTATGTCGCCACTTCAAATGCACCTGCACACACAAACACGCAAGTGTCACACCTGTAAGTAGGAATTAGAGGTGTGAATCGGATTTATAGCATTCTTTTGTGCTTTCATGTGGAGTCAAAAAAAATGTCCTGTTCCCAGATCAGGTCCAGGCAGCGAGTTTTGGTGTTTTATCTTGTTCAACTGCAGTGACTCACTGAGAAACATTTATGATTTTCTGCACGATGTCAACACGAGACATCTGACGCAGATTAGAGGTGAGCTAATCGCGAGATCTGCGGTTGATGAACTTGGGAGTTGTTTTGAATTTGTCACTGAAAACAGCTGTGTACGTGGTTGTCGTATATACATCAACGCTTCCATTTGAATCTTGAGAGAATGATTGCGGTGCATTTTTACATGACCTTTAACACTAATCCCCCTCGCAGTAAACAGCTTATACACACCAGTGTGTGTGTGTTTTTTTTCGTGGTGCACAAAGTAGCAGTCTGACCAATTACACAAGTTTGGTCTTGAACTTGATCACGTTCCTCCTCCCAGTGTAAGATACAGGAATTCACATCTGTAGAGCTCTCCATGATAAATTCATGCTCTGGTTTGGAGCAGCTGCTGAATTATTAGATTGTTGGTGAGGTTTTGAAGATAAAGCAGCCAAACACACACACACACACCGCCACCCCCTCCCCCTAATACCAAACCAAAAACGGGGCAAAGTTGGATTTACTCCCTCAACTGTTTTCTGCCACTCCAAGGATTTATTGTTCATTGTTTGTGACACCGAGGCTCTTTGTTCCACCGAGGCGCCTCTGGAGGAGGCTTCGGCTGGAGGACATGTGACTCCTGTGGGCGAATGAGCCGGCCAGAGCGACACTCTGGGGTCCGGGAGGCCTGTAGAGGATAGTATTGTTTCCTCTGTCGCTGGGAAGTTCTACACACTTCAAAGAGACTCACCGTGTCTCGTTTGACAGAATTAGTCAGCATTGCTAGAGAGCAAAATGTGCCGTGTAACCGGATCCGTGTTTTAGGATCTCATGCCCTCTCAGCACTGTCACCAGTCTGTTCATGCTTGAGATTTGACTAAACAGCAGCGCTCATTAGTGCCTCAGTGACAATATGTTGTCTAGTTGTAACACGATAGTGGCTTGTAGTAGCTTACGTGAATCGTGTGTCCTTCCCAGTGTTTCCCTATCGGTGTCAGAATGCTGTCAGGGGATAAGTGTTTGCTGAATGTTTACCAGATGATGGCAGTACATTGTTTGCTATTTTGGGAGAATGGAGACATGTATAGGGGTGTGGTGTTTCCACATTTAGCCGGTCCAGTGGATCCACTATGGCCCAGTGGAGTAGAGGCTAGTTATCCTGTGTTTACCTCTCAGGGAGCAGAACCGGACCTTCGTCTCCACCTCCGAGGCTCCGTCCCGTGTCTACCGGAGATCCGATTGCGTATAGCTTATTTTAGTGAGGCACCTTGACTGCATCCTGTTAACATTGACCTCACAAAGGAAGATGGCAGGCGCTTTGATGTAAATAAAGATTGCGCTTCCTCCTGAATCCCTGTAAGCTGGCTTCTGAAAGTCCCTGGGAACATTTGTCAATATGTAAGCCTGCTGTCTTTAACATGCCTCCGCTGTGTCCACACACATATGGGGGTCAATACATGCCACTGATGTGTCCACACACATATGGGGGTCAATACATGCCACTGATGTGTGATTTCTATGTGGTTTTTAAAAGTGGATTGTTGGATAGAAGAATGTGCAGCCACACAGCAGATGAAAATTGTTCAATCAAAGCTTTCAGGAGAACAAAAAAATGAAAGGAGCAACCTTTTCCACCGCGGCGTGTCTTAACAGGTCACGCTCTGCTGAGCACAATCCTGATCTTAAGAATTAGCACCGAGAGTTCCACTGACCGTGTTTCCTGAGGGACCTGCTTTTTTCATCTAAATCCGCAAGGCGTGTGGCGCCTGAAACTCAATCAGCCGGTCAGGACACATAAAATATTGAGATCTTAAAAGCGAATATGTTTCTTAAAAAATGCTCCGAGAGTGAGTTATATTTAATCAGTGACACACATTTTCCAGAAAAGCAGGGAGAGGGGTGTTGCACAAGGGACCGCGAGTTCATCCGAGTCAGTAATGAAACATGTTAGAGCCATAAAGAGGGAATAATGGGCCTAGATTTTTGAGAGGTAACCTTTGCTCCCCCTGCTGTTGGTTTTACAAATGGTGTGTTTTTTTAACACAGAGCTGATGGACACGAGGGCAGCGCGGCCCTTCAGTTTCTCATTCAACACCAGCGACTACCGGATCCTCCTGATGGACCAGGATCAGGGCCGGCTGTACCTGGGCAGCCGGGAGTACCTGGTGGCTCTGGACATGCACAACGTCAACAAGGAGCCGCTCATAGTGCGTACCAGCTTGTTTTTTTCTTAAATCCAGTCTGCTATCTGGTATGTCGCTTTAAAGCTGCAGTGGGTAGAAATGGAACAGTTATTTTTATAAAATGGTCATTATATCCTGACAGTAGTAGTAGCATGAGACAGATAATCTGAAAAAAATCATGTCCTCCGGTGCTCCAAATGGCATTTGTAGGATTTCACAGACCAGAGGAAAACAACCAATCAGAGCCAAGCTGGAGCCTTGCCGTCTCAGGGCAGCTGTCAATCACTTGCAAACTCCGATCAAACAGTCAAACTAGGCATCCATTATTATCTGGCTTATCCTATCCTGGGTTGCGGGGGGGGCTGGAGCCGATCCCAGATCCCAGCTGACACTGGGCGAAGGAGGGGTAGACCCTGGACAGGTCGCCAACCTATCACAGGGCTGACACATAGAGACAGACAACCATTCACGCTCAAATTCACACCTACGGGACATTTAGAGTCAACAATTAACCTGCATGGCTTTGGACGGTGGAAGGAAACTGGAGTACCTGGAGAAAACCCATGCTAACACAGAGAGAACATGCAAAGCTCGTATCGAATCCAAACCGAACCTGCGACCCTCTTGCTGTGAGGCGACAGTGCTAATCACTGCACCACCGTGCAACACTAAACTAGGCAGCGCTGATCGAATATGAATCAATATCCTGTAATGCCTTTTTCTCGCCTCAAATGTTTTCAGAAACATCTTGTAGTGTACTATTTAGTTGTAAAATGAGAAAGTTTGTGACCTGGCAGCCATGTTGAGATCAGTTGAGGAAATACCAAGCACCGCCCACCAGCTGGAGCAAACTTTCTCATTTTACAGCTAAACAGTACACTACAAGATATTTCTGAAAACATCGTACGTGAGGAATAGTTACAGTAACAGAATATTAATTCATATTTGATCAGCGCTGCCTAGTTCAACCGTTTGATCGGAGTTCGTGAGTGATTGACAGCTGCCTCAGTTGAATGAACAGCCAATAGGAACGCTCTCTCTCTCTCTGACCTGTGATTGGCCAAAGTCTCCCATCATGGGGTAGATTTATTAAAGCCTAAAGCCTGAAAACAGAGCCATGAGGAGGTGCAGAAGTCTAGTTTTCTCTCAGAACACTTGAATTACAATATGCTGAAAGGGTATTATGGAATGTTTGCCAAATGATGCCAAAAACATCCTGCCTACTGCCGCTTTACGTCTCTAAATATGTTGATCCTGTTTGTTTTCGAAAACACAGATCCACTGGCCAGCATCTGCTAAGAGAAAGGGAGAATGCCAGATGACGGGAAAGGGAAGACAGGTGGGATCACGTATTTACATCCTGTTCTTTCAAAAACGTCTCCTTTCAAGGACGGTGTTTGAATTCCATCCGTGTTACTCCTCTTTGTCCAGGGCGAGTGTGCCAACTTTGTGCGTCTGATCGAGCCGTGGAACCGCACCCACCTCTACACCTGTGGAACGGGGGCGTACCAGCCCATCTGCACATTCATCAACAGAGGCTGGAGGGCAGAGGTGAACACAAAAGACACTTACAGCTCCCCCCCGAGCGGGATTTACAGCCTCAGCAGTAGGCCTGGAAAGCGTTGTCCTGATAAATATTTCAGGACTACAAACTGGGACACTGATTTGTTTGTGATTTTCTCCGTGCTCCCATGTGACGTTTTAGCGGGTCTATTTTTAATGCATGCTCTCTCCCTACAGGACTACCTGTTTAGGCTGGTCCCTGGGTATGTGGATTCAGGGAAGGGAAAGTGTTCCTATGATCCCAAACAGGAGAACATTGCAGTTCTGATACGTAAGACATGCTTCATTTACCGAGAAAATCTTTAAAAATCTGAAAAATTCCTTACACTACTGAATCAAAAAGTCTCACTTTTCTATTCTCTCATTGTCTCTTACTTCTGCAGATGGTAACCTATACGCAGGGGTCCATATTGACTTCATGAGTACAGATGCAGCTCTGTTTAGGACCATGGGAGGGAGAACGGCAATCAGGACGGAGCAGTACGACTCCAGGTGGCTCAACGGTGGGTAAAGTGTGGGTGTGAGGAGGTAAAACGCTGCTGATTACAGGTTATGGCTTCTCTCGTTTTATTTGACAACCACTTGCCTCAATCCCCTCTCCGCTTATCTGTTTTTATCCTCCAGAGCCCGTGTTTGTTCAGATCCAGCAGATCCCTGACAGCGCAGAAAAGAACGACGATAAGCTTTACTTCTTCTTCCGCGAGAAGAGTCTAGACTCGAGCGGCGGGGCGAGCCCCAGCGTCTTAGCCCGGGTGGGAAGAGTGTGTCTGGTGAGCCAAACCACGTCGTATAATATAGTGAAAGTATACGCAGCTTATCTTGTAATATGAAATGCATTAAGGCCTATTGAGCCGTGACCTAATTTCTTTCCTGTCTAGAATGATGAAGGAGGCCAGAAATCCCTGGTGAACCGCTGGACGACGTTCCTGAAGGCTCGCCTTATCTGTTCGGTGATAGGAGAAGATGGAGTGGAGACACGATTTGATGAACTACGTGAGGCCACAAATAAAATAAGCACCGTGTTTAAACTGATTGCATTTTCATTGCGACTGCTTTTAATGTTATGTTATTGATTTGGTGTCGTCTTGCAGGGGACGTGTTTATCCAGCCTACACAGGATGAACGAAACCCCACAGTGTACGCTCTCTTCACTACAGCGGGGTGAGTTGTTTTTGGAGGCTTGTTTGATAAATTCTCACTTCACCCAACTTCATTGTTTTTTCCTTCACACATTTTTGTGGACGGTTCATGCTTTAAAGAGGACCTATTATGCTTATTCTTCGGTGCATACTTGTATCTTGGGTTTCTACTAGAACATGTTTACATGCTTTAATGTTAAAAAAAAACGCTTTAGTTTCCTCATACCGGCTGTGTTGCAGCACCTCTTTTCACTCTCTGTCTGAAACGCACTGTTTGAGCTCCTGCCCCGTCCCCCCAAAAACCCAGTCTGCTCTGATTGGTCAACCGAACCAAACTCTTCGGATTCCACTCCAGCTCCGCTCTAACTAGCTTTGTTTGAGGACGTGCCAAACTAGCCGTTATGCAAATGTGTTACTTGGTGTTACATCACCACATTACGGAGGAAAAGGCGGGACTTCAAGCGAGGAGCTTCAGGCAGTTCAGGAGCAGTGTTTCCGTGGGGGAGAGTAACTCCCTTTGGCGTGGACTTTGGGCTTTGTAACTTTGTAGACCTTTTACATTCACAAAAAAACTATATAACACTAAAGGAAAGGAAAAAAGCATAATAGGTCCTCTTTAATTTCAGGGATAGGGTGCAAGCTGTCTCCTACCTCTCCCTCTTAACCTTAATTGTCTGTTTCTGCTCAAGCTCTGTATTCAAGGGCTCAGCAGTCTGCGTTTACTCGATGGCTGACATCCGCAATGTCTTCAACGGACCGTTTGCCCACAAACATGGCCACAACTACCAATGGACAGAGTACACCGGCAAGATTCCCTACCCACGGCCTGGAACAGTATGTTTCGAAACTGACACAATCAAATAAACCATCTAAATCTGCATCAAAAGAAACGTTTTTTTCCACCTCTTCTTCCTTCCCATCCAGTGTCCAGGAGGAACCTTCACTCCTGGCATCCGCTCTTCCAAGAACTTCTCAGACGAGGCTGTGAATTTCATCCGAGCCCATCCCCTCATGATCCACCCGGTTTATCCAATCCACCGCCGCCCCCTGGTGGTGAGGACTGGAGTGGACTACCGGTTCACTGCCCTGGTGGTGGATCAGGTGGATGCTGTGGATGCACGCTACGAGGTGCTCTTCCTGGGGACTGGTGAGACAGCTGCAGGGCCGTCGCCACTAAGATTAGTTTGGCAAGAAAATGTAGATCTTAAATCTAATTTCTCTCACTTCTAGATCGGGGCACTGTCCAAAAAGTTATAGTTTTGCCAAAGGACCCAACCAGCATGGAGGAACTGACGCTAGAGGAAGTGGAGGTGTTCCGGGTATGTCTAAATATGTGGTCCTGAAAAAAGACAAAAATAATCTAATTAAAAAAATGAACAGTCATAATAATTTATCTCCTTATTGTTTATTCATTTACAGTCCAGAGCTCCAGTCAAAACAATGAAGATATCCTCTAAAAGAGTAAGATAATTAAAGACAAATTCACATTTCAGTGCATAAACCAAACTACGCTGAGTTTTAATTTATGTTTTTTTTGTGTCACCACAGCAACAGCTGTACGTGTCATCAGACGCGGGGCTGACCCAGGTGTCGCTGCACCGCTGCGGCGTGTACGGCAGGGCGTGCTCTGACTGTTGTCTGGCTCGAGACCCCTACTGTGCCTGGGATGGAGAGAGCTGCTCTGCCTTCACCCCGTCCACCAAGAGGTCAGTGGGCGGCGCATGTCTCTATGGTTTTCACTATCTCTGAACTATACAGTTTGTGTGTGTGTCAACTTAATTCTGATCTTTGCCACAGGAGGAGCAGAAGACAGGATGTTAAACACGGTGACCCACTGAGGCAGTGCAGGGGCTTTAATGCCAAAGGTGTGGCAACTTTGTTTTTGTTTTTTCATGCACATATCAGATTTAGTTTTGAGCAGTTTCTCACTATTTCTCTTCTCTCTGTCTGTGTGCAGTGGAGAAACGTCTGAGGGAAACAGTGCAGTTCGGGGTGGAGGGCAGCAGCACCTTCTTGGAGTGTCAGCCTCGCTCTCCCCAGGCCTCCGTCAAGTGGCTCTTCCAGAGGGAAGGAAAGAGGAAAGTGGTGAGGAAGAACAGTTAAAGGAATAGTTTGACATTTTGGGAAATACGACCATTTGCTTTCTTGCAGAAAGTTAGATGAGAATATCGATGTCACTCTTGCATCTGTCCAGTAAAAATAAATATAAATAGCTAGGCACATAATCTCCCTTTAAAACGCCAACAAATTGTTTTTGCGCTTTGGTTTGTGTATGAATTAAACAAACGAGATATACCATTTTAACCTTTTAATGTCCTCAGTAAGAAAAATGCAATGGAAACGTGACAACAATCAATCCTTTTTTAAAAAAAGACCCCACAGTTTTTTAATATAGGCCTCTACCTAACTTTGCTTCATAGTAAAAGAAAAATACAAACCTTTTACTGTTATTATGCAGCAATAGGTAAATATATAAACATATGTCAATTTGTTACCATGGAATTAGTAATATTACCAGAACTAGTATTATTTCCGTGTATTTATTGTGGATATTTATCATATTTAAAGTAGGCTACTTTGAAAACATCTCAGAAATGGTGAAAAATCATACTGATGTATTTTTTTCATCAAATATATAATGGAATAACATTAAATATATGATACTAACTAATTAAATTCACAACAGTGAATGCTAATATTTTTTTTTTTTCATACAAAATGTAAATATATTATCTAAGGACAATTCAACCATTTGGTAGAGCATGTTTTTTGACAGTAAAAATATCATACTTATTAAATTATTTCAGAATATATATAATGGAATAACATGAAATATATCATATTAACAACAATGAATGATCAGAAGTTTTTTTTATTTCATAGCAAATAATCCATTTTAATTACATTATTAGCTTTTCTAGCTTTACTATAAAAAGACAACTGAACCGTTTGTTAGATGTTTTAAGAAAATTATTTGACCCTTATTAGACTTTTTATTTTAGTATCAAGTTACATAATTCTATTCAGTAAGGCCTCTGGAACTATGATATGTCGAACAAAAATATGCCTACCTACCGAGTCCTCATGTCTGGAGTCACCTCTTTGTCACTTTTTAACTTCCTGTATGAAGGCAACTATAAAGGCATGCTATTTAAAGACACAGCGACATCCAGTGGATTTTTTTTAGCATAACATGCCTAAACCGAGTGGTAGATCAGGTTGAGTTAAGGTCAACCCATTTTTCAATAAGATATAGTTACTAGAAATGTGCTCTACCAGACAGTCGAGCAGAACATTAAGTGGTTATTAAGTGAGATTTAGAGGTGCTGGAAGGCTCTCTGTGTCCCACCATTTCCAATCTAACTGGCTACTGGCTATAGTTTCATATTTACAGGACAGATATGAGAGTTGTATCAATTTTCTCATCTAATTCTCAGCAAGAAAGTGAATAAATGTATTTCCCAATAAGAAAAACACACTTACCCATTTGTAATCTGTATACAAATTCAATTACGTTGTTCCCTCTCTTAGACTCCTGCTGTTTCGTTCCCTTTTCTGCAGCTCAACCGTGTGGGAGGTATCCTGAAGACCAACCACGGTATCCTCCTGAAGTCTCTCAACCAATCAGACGCGGGGCTCTACCACTGCCTCGCCACGGAGAACAACTTCAAACACACGGTGGCCCGCGTGGCGCTGCGCATCCTGGACCGAGACATCGTTTTAGCTCTCACCGCTCAAGACGAGGACGAAGAGCCAAAAACTCGCCAAGCGGGACATAACCCGCAGTCGTCCCTCGTCCCCACACCCTTCCCGCCTGAGATTAGACTGATCAACCAGTACTGCCAGTCCTACTGGGAACAACTCAGTCCCAAACAGCAGCAGCAGCGCAAGCGCACCAGCCGCAGGCACACAGAGGGCCAGGACCAAGGCCTCGGCTAGAGGACGGGTCGGACGCTGTCCAACACTGGCCTGTGTGGACTATTATGGTGGACTTTTATGTTTGACATGCATGTTTGTGTGTCACCTCCATTCGTTGGGCAGGTGACGCTGTCATGCTGTCGTTAAAGTTCTATATTTGTGGTTTTGCAAGTGTCAGCCTAGAAAATACAAATTGTGTATATTTTACATCACCTGTGGCCACTTCCCAAAGAACTCCGGACATTTCTAGATTTTACATCTTTCAGGCCACATTTAAATCAACTTACAGACTTGAAACTTTTTATATGGAAGATTATTGGTGCCAGGCATAAGGAAAAATTGAGAAGAGAACTTTTGTTATTTATTTTGTATTTCGGGAACAAAGTTGAAATGTCGAGAATAAGGTTGAACTTTCAATATTAACGCCAAGCATAAGAAAATATAAATCAGAGGAGGAAGATTTTATGGGGGGGATTTTGCACGGGCTGTCCTCGGCCAAAGAAATTCTTAGTCAACTAACACTGAGGCAATTTTGACGACTAATCGATTAGTTGATTTAATTGACAGATCTGTAAAACTGAGTTTCTCCACAAAGAATCACATAAAGCGCCACTTTAAATCTTGTGTTTACAAGAGATGTGTTCATGAGTCTCTGGGAAATAAGTTATTCAGCATGAAAAAAAGCATAAAAAATTGCTAATCGACTAAAGAAATCTTAGTCGACTGAAACCAAAACGACCGATTAATCGACTAAGAGGGGGCAGCCCTGGATTTTGCATTTTGAGAATAAAGTCAATATGTTGAGAATAAAGATGAAATGTCGAGAATAAACGTCAAACTTTTAATAAATTAAACTACAAGCATGAGCACATATACTGAAATTTAGACTTTATTCTCGACATTTTGGACTTCTCGAAATGCTAGATTAAAAAAAATCTTCCTCCTCTCATTTTTTCCCCTTATGCCTGGCTCTAATAATCTTCCGTATTTCAAGATTGATCACCTATCAAAGGGATTGTTTTAAACATTTCTCGTTGGTATGTTCAGGTGCTTGTGGGAAACCCCAGCATCTGTGACTTGAGAGTCACTGTGGAAGATCAACGTTTCGACAATGTAGAGCAAAAAGACCCTGCACACTGTCCACAACATAACTTGTGAGAGATTTTCGGCACCTGATTCTTAAATTTTGGATTGTCCTTGAATGTACCAACAAAGAAGAGTTTTCTGCCTTTTGTGATGGACCACATATTTCACACAAGTTTGTTGGTGGACTGTGATGTAAAGTATAAGCAGCATGTAGTTAATAGGCTTCGACGTGCAGAACCACAGGTATGGTCCTGTCAAGTATCTTGAAACAGAAATGTAATATATTGATTGTGAATATAATATATATGGTCGTTGGATTACTCTTGTATTGTATGAAGATATTATGATGATATGAATGCACACGTTGCATGCATAACTGTTGTTGCTTGTTGCAAGTTGTACATTTTACCTGGCGTGTCATGATGTTTGTAAGGTGTAAAGTATTCTGTTAAGCTAATTCCATTGGATGTTGTCATGTAATGACTCCCGTACTGTCCCGTGCTCTAGTGACCTGCAGTATGTGGGTGTTGAAGATATGTATAGCATACAGTGTTCTTCCAGTTATGCACTTTGTCGGTGGTGGTATTCGAGGGAATTTGGGATCTTTGCACAGATGTATGAGAAAATGAAATTTTTGTTTTTTTTAATGTACAGTATGTTATTATAAAAATGGGAATGGAACTGGCTCAGATTTAGTATTGATTGTTGGTGTTCTGTCATATGCTGTATTTACAGATTTTTAAAATCTCTCTTTTTAGTGGAAGCGGTAAGGAACAAGATTTGTTTTCCGGTCCGAGCCGCCATTCACCGTCATTGTGAGTAACACAGTGCTGTCATGCTGTCGAACCTACACTGGAAATGTTCGAACAAATATATAAACATTTCAGAATTCTCTTAAACTTGTTTTCTTTCACTTTCACATCCTTTATATTGAATTATTTAGAAGTTCAACTCAAGCCATAGTCCAGTTTTATTATCAGTTATTGAACCTGAAATCCAACATGTACCAGTCTTACAATTCAGAGGTTTATATAATCCACGCAAACAAGAACTTCAACATCAGTCATCCCATTCGTCGTCATCCTCGTCCTCATCTCCACCTTCCTCTTCACTTTCATCTGAAAGAGAGGACAAATAGAAAGATATGAGACTTTTTTGTGGCCCTTTTGGTTCCACTCTTCCGTTATAATTAATGTTGTGATATTTACCAGAGGAGTGGATGGCTTTACTCCTCTTCTGCATGACCATCATGAGAGCACCAACGATGCCCTCGCCTGACTCTGGTGGAGTAGCTGAATCTTCAGGACTGTCTGTCACCTAAAACACACACCAGGACAAGAGGACAGCATTTGAATTATGACACAATGCAGCATTTCAAACAAGACTTGTGTATGTATACTGTATAGCATGTATAAAATGTTTTTGAGAAAAGGAAATTTACATTTTTGAGCTTCATCCCCAGTCGGATCTGATCCAGCAGAGCTCCTCTGCCGTCTCCTCCACCTGCAGGGGCAGGTGGTGGTGACGGGCCACCAGAAAGAAAAGGAGGAGGAGGAGGTGGGAAACTTGAGGTTTGAGAAGGTGGAGGGGGTGGAGGAGGAGGAGGAGGAGGAGGCCCTCCTCCTCCTCTGTTGGGCATAGACGGAACAGGAGGAGGTGTGAACCCCATGGAGCGGTGTTGGCTGGACGGCGGTGGGGCAGGAGGCAGGTTGTGGGACTTTGAGGAATGTGGAGAGTGTGCAGGTGGCGGCGGTGGAGGAGGGCCGCCTCTGCTTGTTGCAGGAGGCGGAGGTGGCAAGGCTCCACGTCCAGGAGGAGGCGGGTGGGAGGACGGGCTCCCACGAGGTGACTGGCCCGGGATGGGAGGTAGGGGGCCGGAGCGGCTTCGCGGAGGTGGAGGAGCCGGTGCAGAGCCGCCGGAGCCCGGCAAAGGAGGCAGAGGCCCCTGTCTGCCAGGTGGTGGTGGAGGTCCACCTGCCGTAATGCAACGGAACAAGATAATTCAGTCCAAGCTTTAGAAAATGACATTAGACTCTGAGGAGCAGCGAGATTAATAATGAATCCCACCTCTGTTCAACTCCCTCTTGACCGCCTCCATGCCTCCAGACTGCTCAATGACATTAAAAAGGGCCTGGGAGGTCTGCTCATCCTTCAGCTCGTCTTTACTGATCCCAGCCTGGGAGAGCAGATTCATCAGGTCAGGGTCAAGGTTGTTGGGATCCCAGCCGACATGAGTCACATGCCTGACAGGAAGGAAACGAAAAGAGACACAAATATTGTAAAACTATATCCTCCTCTAGATTATTAACCAAACTTCTCTTCACACAATCATCTACTCACTTAAACCCACTGGGTGCCCCTATGTCTGCTTTGGAGAGTTTGGGGCCCTTTTTCCCCTTCTTCTTATCCTTCTTCCCTTTGCCGCTCAGAAAGGTGGGAGCAGCGGGCGTAGGCACGGTGCGGTAACGCGACGAATGGATGTCTGGGTTTTGGATGTCCACCGTGGACATGTGAAGAGAACCGGGGCTGCCAGGTGACGCTGTTGGAGGAGATACAGAGTATTATTATTATTATTATTTCATTTCATGCTTCACTGGTGGTGGTAAAAGTTACAGAGGTGACATGTTGTGTACCTTTATCCTGTGGGACTCGAGGCAGGGAACTTCTACCTGCAGTGACAGGAAAAGAGGAGAGAAATACTTGTACAGTTTGCTACATACAGTATGTAAATGCATTTATGCAGTCATAAAGTGCAGTGCTATCTTACCACTGGGCGGAGGGGGGCGCTGTTTCTTATCTGTCAATAACAAGAAGTGAGAGAAACCATTTTGAGACACATTACCACACCATTAATACAACATTTATTCAGCTAAGAACAGCCTCAAAAACAATTACATATTGCTTAAAAATGGATGTAAGAAATTATTTATCAACTATCATTTATTGATTAATTAGTATTCTCTATATTTTTCAAAAAATACTATTTATTACAATTCTCTACAGAAGAACTCACTTGTAAAATATGTATTTTTGTTATAAATTAAAAATATTATAAATTCTAAATTATTTCGACAAGAATTTACCTAATTTAAATTGATTAAAATGATTTTTTCCAGGATCTTATTACAAAAAAATAGCCCAATAACATATAAAAAATATTGTTGTTGCGAAAATAAATAAGAACTCACTTGTAAAATATTTAATATTTCGTCAAAACTGTACCTAATTTAAATCGATTAGAACTATTTTTTTTCCAGGATCTTATTACAAAAAATAGTCAAATAACATATAAAAAATATTGTTGCAAAAAAAGAATAATTTTATTATTTCGTGTTAAAAATACGCATCTAAAGTTGTTGTGTGTCTGTGACCTCACTGACCTTGCCGGTTGTGTCTCTGGTTGATTTTATCCTCGATAGCATATTGGAAAGCATCTGCTTCCTGTTGCGCCGTAAAGTTCAGTCCGACCTGACAGTCCTGCGTCCAGTGGAGGGAGTGAATCACAGTGGTTCAACGACAGTTTATAGTTTTAACGGTAATACATGCAGCGCATCACATCATAAGTCGACAGGAGGAGGAAGAGGAGGAAGAGGTCAGATGAAGGTGTGCTTACATCCGCAGCGAAGGTATGAAAGAAGGGCTGAGGTGAGGAGTAAACAATCTGGTTGTAGAGCTCCTGTTCCCACACCTGCCTTCCTGTCTGTGGAAACAACGTGGTAAATATGTCATATGTCATGTTAGATATGAATAATCTAGTTTAATAAGTCCCACACACAGTGATTAGATCATCAGTCTAAAGAGCAGTGGTGTAGTGGAGGGTATATAGGGGAGAGCGGGGACAGTTGGTACAGATATTTTTTAGCAAGTTGGAAAGCAACTACGCCTGTCATTCATTAAAGCTTCAGTAGGCAACAATTGTTTTGGCATCATCGTGCAAAAATGTCATAATAACCTTTCAGCATATTGTAATTCAAGTGTTCTGAGAGAAAACTAGACTTCTGCACCTCCTCATGGCTCTGTTTTCAGACTTTAAAAAAAATCTAGCCTGTGATGGAAGACTTTGACCAATCACAGGTCATTTCAGAGAGAGAGCGAGAGAGAGAGAGCTTTCCTATTGGCTGTCAAGACCTATGGAAAGGAGGCTGGGTCAAGCGTCATCAACGCGTCATATTTTTGGGGGTACAACACATGCGCATTAAAATCTGGCCTGCACTCGCCGAAATTGAGCCAATCGCAATGCACGACAGCAGCTTCAGTAACACTGCGCATGTGTCATACCCCATACCCCAAGACCCATGTCCGCCCGTGACCCAGCCTCCTTTCCATAGGCCTTGTTGGCTGTTTTAGATTACCTGTCTCATGCACTACTGTCAGGATATAGTGATCGTTTTATAAAAATAACTTTTTTATTTTTAAATCATATTTGCTCCAATGTGCCTACTTAAGCTTGAATTGTTAGCAGACACCTGTATCTGTTCAGGGATCAAATTATTTCCATTACTGTTCAAGTAGTCTGTAAGTTATTTGGCGTCAATACAAAAGTGTCCCAACTGACCCCACTCTCCCCTCTTCTTCTGGTGGTTTACAGTATACCCACTTTATCAATGACCACTACACCACTGCTAAAAAGGGCCTAAATACTCAGACTCTTGGTATAATGGCAGCATTGTTACCTTCAAATCAAACATCCGTATGAAGTAGGAGCGCTGAGGGTTGTCTTTGATGAAGCACACCACTCCAGTGTGCTGCAGGCTCCACGTGGAGGGACTGTGAGGCAGAGCCATGAACAGCTGTGCTACTGCAGTGGCCATGGACTAAAACACACACAGAGATAAAAAACAGTTCAGAGCCAATGGGGACACCTGAAAGCGCTTTTATTGCAGTTCAACATGTAAATGTGCAGTTTTATGGTGAGGTGGATTCACTTCCTCATCTGCTTTCATTTGTTCAGATGACAACTTTAAAGTGCTGTGACGCTCTTGATTTCATCAGTCATCATGGCATATCTGTTTTTATCTAGACGGAGTCATCTGTATAGGCAGAATGCTTAAAGAAGGTCAGGAACAAAGCAACTTCTGCTCTACTGTAAGACTAAAGTCAACAGCCGTGTCTAATTCTGACACCAGAGGAGGAAATGGTTCAGCCACCATTTCCTGTTACAGCTACCTCCTTTTTTTTTTGGTGACCTAATGTCAGCACTTCAGTTTAAACTGCACTGGCATGAACAGTGCAGCAGCAAATATGTCAGAGTAGGACTGGAAATTTAAATATACCTCAATATACAAAACAAATAAAAAGTAAGAAGATAAACTAACAAAAAGCAGCTCAGAAAGAGTCAAATTACCATGTTGTTGTTAGTAAAGTTGAGTATCATCATATTCAGGATATGATGTTTAACCCCCAAAGGCGAGAGAGAGAGAAGTCTCGAGGGCTTAGACTATTTACATTTTTATGTAACAACCGGAATAACCTGTATTATCTTGAATGCCATCTCCTTTCACTTTGACTGCAAACTCTTCCGCCAGAAAAAGGTACAAGTCAGAACAAATACAGCAGGTTATCATCACCCCCCCCCCTCCTTGAACTTACAGCACACCTTCTGCCCAGCAGCTCGTCCAGCCTCTCATTCTCCTGTGGGCTCAGCAGAGAGCTGCGGACGCTCTCCGTTTTAGCTTTAGATCCACGGCTCATGGTCCTTTTTAATAAATCTCCCTCTTTATGTACACAGCATTTGGTACGGCGTCCCTCTCTGCGCCGTCTGAGGCTCTACAGTCAAGGAAGTTTCTCTTCTGTGTTCTGCGCACACATCAACTGAAAGCAGGAAACGGACAACCGCACTTCTCTCTAACCCCCACTTTTTCTTCTCTCTCTCAGACGCAGATGAATGTGCTATACTTCCATTTTCAGAGGGAGGCAGTGCACTGTTACTCTTCTCCTGCTGTGAGTACATCCATTTTACAGCCACACAGATGAACATTTTGTTTTATTAAAAAGCAACTTCAGACTTTTTATACAAACATTTTATTGACGGATAACAACATTCAAATTAATTTAAAAATGTACATGAAGAATAGCAAAGTCAAGAAATATTTTAGTCAAATTTTTTAAAAACAAAAAAAAGAGAGAACAGACTCCATTTTAACTTAAAACCCATAAAGGACATTATTCACCATACTGAACAGTTTCTGGGACCGCTAAAACAGACGCATTTTTAACACTGAAATTGTTTCATGTACAATTTTTAATTGGCCTTTGCTGAACATTAATATAAAAAAATAGTGTGTTCCACCCTATTTCAGCGTGACACAATATTATATTCTTTGGTTTGCAATAAGGGAACTTTTTCCAGGAATACATAAAAACTGTACAAACCACCTCTCTGTGTCTGTTGATTCACGTGGGATTGTCAGTAACTGTCTGTTTGACCTTCATGGATAGCAGCCGAACACCACAAATTGCACCATATTTGTAAAATATCACCTTAGGCTCAGCTTTGAAGGTGATCAGCTCTACAACAGTCATGTTAAGTGTCCCATTAATATCACATTAAGAACATTAATTAATGTAAGAGTCATTGAAACTTGTATTTAGATAGATTGGAATGGTTAGTGTGGAGCTGCAGACTAACCCTCTTAACTGAATCTGTGAGGTTTGAGGAAATTTGGACAACACAGCACCAGCAGATTTTACAGTCTTAAATGTGTAATGGTACAGCAACTTATGGATGAACAAACTGAAATGTTTTTTTGGTATGAAAAAAAAGTAAACGACTGCCTTACGACACTATCAAATTCCTGTCCTGTAAAATCTGAGATGGTAGGGAAGTAAGGATTTTGGCAGTGACTGAGCTATTCCACGGAACTGTACGTATCCACACTCTAAAATGGGATTTCCATTTGAGTCATGCTGTTCCCATTCATCCTTTTTGCATTTCTACACATGCCTCCGAACGACATCCTCACTGCGAGGCGGGACATGGGTTTTATTCAGTCAGAACACATTGCTTTGTATTCTCATGCGTCTCCTCCATTACTGGGCCTTTTGTTTGCCCCGTCACATGGCGAAGCGCTTCTTTTTTTTTGTGTTGCAAGCGAAGGTTCTTCACATATCCTTCGTCTTGCACGGCCAAACATTCCTGTTTGGCTTTTGGAGAGGAAAAGATGAGGGGTAATTTACTGACAGGGAGCGCTTTGGTTGGCATTCTGTTTGTATTATTATCTCTGTTCAGTGAGGACTGCTAGTGCCCGCCTCCGCTTCTCGACTCCCCCGTCGACCAGTCAATGATGATGAACGACAAACTCATGATCATGAAGATGAATCCCAGTGCAGCAAAGCATGCGGCCTACAGGACAGGAAGGAAAAAATGACATCTGTGTCAACAACCCATTGAAAAATACATTGAAATTTAAAGCTGCAGTAAGTAACTTTGAGCAAATATGATAAAAATAAGTTATAAAACAATCACTATATCCTGACAGTAGTGCATGAGATAGGTAATCTGCGAAAAAAAACATGTTAGTCTGTTTCCTCCTGTGCCTGTTAGTGGCATTTGCAAGATTTCACTGGAGGAAAACAACCAATCAGAACTGAGCAGTCTCTACAGCAGCTGTCAACTACTGCTCGTGAACTCCAATCAAACGGTCAAACTAGGCAGCGCTGATCAAATATTAATCAAGATTCTGTTACGGTAATGCCTATTTCTTGCCCCGGACATTTGCTCCGGTCGGTGGGCGGTGCTTGGTTTTGGCTCGGCTGTTTTCAACATGACGGCTGGGTCAACAACGGTCTCATTTTACAGCTTAACAGTACAATAAAATATGTTTCTGAAACAACTTGGGCGGCTGTGGCTCAGAGGATAGAGCAGGTTGTCCACCAATTGGAAGGTTGGTGGTTCGATCCCCAGTTGCTCCGGGTCACATGTCAATGTGTCCTTGAGCAAGACACTTAACCCCAAAAAAATTGCTCCCGAAGGCATAGCCATCGGTGTGTGAATGAGTATTTAGATTAGATACTGATGGGCAAAGTTGGCACCATAGTAGCCTCTGCCATCAGTGTGTGAATGGGTGAATACTGACATGTAGTGTAAAGCGCTTTGAGTGGTCGGAAGACTAGAAAAGCGCTATATAAATGCAAGTCCATCCATAACCAAAACACGTTTTGAGGGAAACTTATTTTCTCCTGGATTACTGTTGCAGTTTTAAAAAGTTTTAAACACGTGATTAACGTTGTAAATTGAAACAAAACAACATGAAAACACAACAAAACTATTTAAGTTTAGTAAAAAAACACATCATAGTTTGTCTTAAAATGACTTAAAAACAAAACAAAAATGCAACAAATGACTGTTTCACATGGGACACAAACAGCGGTCTCCTGGGAGTAAGTCCGGTGTTCGTTGGACCAATCCGACTCCCCTCCCGACCACCAGTAGTGGACTTTCTCTCCGGTTATACATGTTATTATTCCATAATGTTTTTATTCAACATATTTTTAATTACGGTCGCTAAATATACAACGTCACCTGCTCTGCTCATCGTTCACTGCACTACGTCACTCGCTGCAGTATGTAAAAGACAAAGTAACCCGTGACAAAATGTGTTTCCTTCCAAACATAATTGAGAATACAATTTAGTTATATGGGAACTTAAGTTTTAAGGGACAGGTTGTGAAAACATTAAATGGGAGAAATAGGCATTACAGTAACAGAATATTGATTCATATTTGATCAGCGCTGCCTAGTTTGACCGTTTGATTAGAATGAGTGAGTTTCGCGAGCAGTAATTGACAGCTGCCTTAGAGATTGCTGGCCTCTGATTGGTTGTTTTGGTTAGGGTGATTGCCATTAGTAGCACTAGGAGGAGGCAGAGGAACATATTTTTTTTTCACATATTATCTGTCTCATGCACTACTGTCCGTATATGGTGACCGTTTTATAAAAATAACTGTATATCATTTGCTCAAAGTTCCTGACTGTAGCTTTAAATGACCAAGTTAAATTCAAAGTATCCTTGATAGCAGAAGGAACTGAGTTGTACCTGAATCTTGGGTCTGGACAGAAAAGGCTCCTGGTCTTCAGGAACGATACGGACGTAGAAGATTCCAGGTAGGATGAAGATGAGGCTGGGGGCAGATGTGGCTCCTGAAGGTGAAGGAAGGAGAACAGAGAAGAAGTGAGTTTAATTGAATGTCCTACACAGTACGTGATTACACAGTTTACAGATGATATAGTTCACATCACAAAATTCACAGTGAAGCTCAGACCAGACGGCCATTCTCCCTGTGCAAACGTACCGATCAGGCCGAAGATGTCACGGATGGAGGGCACGAAGATAACCAGCAGGTTGACCACAAAGATGAGACAAACTGCGATGCCGATGTGTACGAACCAGTTGAAAGGCTTCTCGGGGAACAAGATCTGGAGCAAGGCCCTGCGGATCTACAGAGGGAAGGAACAAAATAAGTTAGGCTTCAACATTTAGAAACAATATAAACCACAGGCACCAACGCCCCTATAGGCGTCAACTCCATTCCAAATAACTGACATTTTAGCAGGTAGTTTCTGTCACGTGTTAAAGGCAAAATGGCTGCTTCGATATGCTGTTGAGTGAGACCAGAAGTGCAACATATTTGAAAGTTTCAACCTACAGAGAGACATTCAGCAGCAGCGTCTGCTCTCTGTACAGTAATATGATGTTAAAGGAATAGTCAAACAATTTGGGACATTTGCTCATTTGCTTCCTTGGTGAGAGTTAGATGAGAAGATTGATACCACTTTCATATCTGTCAGTTCAATATGTAGCTGCAGCTGGTTAGCTTAGCATAAGGACTGGAAATAGCTAGCCTGGCTCTCTTCAAAGCCTACCAGCAGCTCTAAAGTCAACATAGCCAACCAGTGGAGACTCCAAGTAAATAACCCCCTTGTAAAACCACAACCCTATGCTTTAGAAAAATGTTTGTATGGATTAAACAAATGAGATACAACATGCAAATTAGTGAGCTTTAGAGGTTTCTTTTGACTTTTGGACGGAGCCAGGCTAGCTGTTTCTCCCTGGTTCCAGTCTTTATGCTAAGCTTGTCTGTCTCCTGGCTTCAGCTTCGTATTGAATGGAAAGACATAAGAGTGGTTACAGTCCTCTCATCTAACTCTCTGCAAGAAAGTGAATATGCTTATTTCCCAAAATGTTGAACTATTTCTTTAATATTGCCCGTAAAAGGTTTATGACTAATTAAGATGTTTTAAAAAAAAAGCTCCAGCTGGTTTCAGATGTTACAGTCTGGAAGGCACTGCAGTATTGAAACAGTATGACAGTTTCAGTGCCTTATTCTCTAAGACATACATGACATACACTTTGGCAGCATCAGTTTTGTGGTGTAGAGGCAACGTCAGCAGTATTTTGGATTATGATGTACAGTTTGTAAGTTCAGGATCTCCCTAGACAGCATTGTTAGGAGGTATTTTGGAAATATTTTTTAAAAAGTGAAATGTTATAAATTGGTCTCAGGCCTATCAACTCATTAAAAACAATAAACTTTGCATTTGGAGTGCCACATGGCTCTATTATGGGCCTACTGCACTTATTTGTCTACTACTAGCTACCACTAGGGATCATTATTCATAATGTTGATTTTAACACAGATGATATCTTCCACAATGGTGTACACATTGAATTTGAGACATAAATGTGTGATTAGCTCATTTAAATAATATAATTACTACTTTCTATCTTAAAGACTTATCTAGACCTTTTCTTTAGAGAAACTTGTCATTGCATTTGTCATGTGTAAGCTTCGCATAATGCAGCGAGGTTCTTTTATATACAGTATTTATGTGTAATATGTCTTTTTATACATGTATTCTTGCACATTTAAGTTTTTATATGTGTTTTAATATGTCAATCTTTACAAATTATTTTAAGGCTGCAACTACTGATTATTTTCTTGATTAATCAATTAATTATTGGGTCACTAAAATGCCACCAAATTTGAAAGAAATGTCCATTACAAGTTCACACAACCCAAGGTTTTTTTGGTCCAAAACCCAAAGAAAAACTGAAATTTTCACATTTGAGATGCTGGAACCATTTTGGCTTTAAACATTTCTTAAAGAATTATCTGATGAGCAAAATAGCTCATACGCTTCAACAAATCAATTATTTAACCAATTGTTTCAGCTCTTTACTCTTTTAATCTCCTCTTTTGCATCTCTTAATTTTATTGATTTTGTCTGAATCAACTATTGTTATTAAGTAAATGTAATGAATTTTAATGTGTGTGAGGAAATCATAACAAATATTGTCATTATTCTTGTTGGTACATGTCTTACCGGGAAAAGAACCACAGGGACAGTGAGAGTGACGGCCACCAGCACGGCCAGACGCACACAGAGAACCAGGACGTCCAGGGTGTCCACTCGACTGTAGGTGTGTAACAGCTCTGACTCCACAGCACCTACACACAGAGAAGCTCTTTACACATCTCACGTGGTCTATTCCCTCTTTCACAACACTGGAAAATGCATATATACACAAGCGACTCATTCATAACTTCAGAACAAGGTGACCTTTGACTCTCGTGAGTAAACAGCGTATTACCGTAGAAGGTGAGGTAACCAAAGAGAGCCGTTAGCAGGTACATGATGAACATGGCCAGGATGGAGATGTTGGCGACAGTCTGCATACGTTTCTTGGTGGCGCTGAGGTAAAGGCAAGCAGAGAAATGACGTTACTTTTACTGAAATGTTTGCTCTCTATGTGCCAATAAAAGAACCACGTTTGGACTTTGTGAAATAGACGACTTACTCTCTTAGCTCAGTGTAGATTGGTAGTACCTCTGGGTGGCAGACGAAAGCGAAAGCCAGGATTGGAATCGTGTACACAGTCTAAAAGCCAAACGTGCCAAAAGGTCAGTGAGTTACCTACCAAACATGGCTTGAGGAACACAATCAAATGCTTGTTTTATACCCGCTGTTAACATAACGCGCTCTAGTGCAGAACATGTGGCAGTAAATCTGAAGAAATAAATATGCAGCGGACGATACAGGAAACTAGACAAAATGTTTTTCCTCTGACCTGTGAGTTCACGGTAAACATTTTGGCCTCACAGAAGTCGTCCGTCACATTAGCAGTAATGTTATGATGTAAATCCTCCAGTGGACATTCAATGTTGAATTTCTTGTAGATAACCTGGGGAGACACACCCATCGGTTAATCCAAGATAAATATTTAACGGAGGAACAGGTGGTGGTATTGTATTTATCTTTGCTGGCTCACTAGTTGAGACTCACCGAAATGAGGAAAAACACCATGCAGGAGAGGGAGAAGCCACTGGTATAGCCCAGGTAACCTATGTTACAATGATAACAATGATTTATGGATTCTGGAAGTACTTTCATTTCAGTACAACACATGAAAGTAGACACCACAAAAAACAGGTAGTGGATACATGATGCAACGTGGGAGAGTATGGGGGAAATTTAAAAAGAAAATTGTGATGACAGAATGAAAAACATACCGAGTCGTTTCATGAGTGCAAGAGGAAGGATGATGAGAGCACTAACAATCATGATCAAGTAGTTTCCATTCAAGAACCACTCTCTAAGAGACAACCAGACAAAACAGATGAGAAAAAAATCAGTACATCGCCAAAACGAAAAACTGAAACTATACACAAATCATAGTCAGAATAGCACTTTGATACTCACCCTGTGTTTTCGTTTTTACCGAGGAAAGCTAGAATAACCAGCGGGAGCTCAGACTTGACGATGAAGAGGTAGCTGGACATTGCTAAAAGGAAGTGAAAACAGTCGATTTTAGCACACCTACAGATCAAACATAAGCATCAAAGGGAGGAGGAAATGGAGTGACTATTATACCTCCAATGTTGTGTACTGTAATGATGCATCCAGCCACTATTTTTCCCGATGTACCAAAAGCTCGATTCCCAAGCTGCTCATAAGCCCGGATGCCTGAGAAAACATTATACACATATGACTGTGATAAGTTACGAATGCAGGATTGATTATATGGCAACACATACAACATACGTTGTGTGTGTTGAGTTTTGCTCTGGCTTACCGACAACTCCGGCACTTCTCAGCAGGAGGTGAATGGAATATGCAGACAGAATGGCGATGGACACCAACAGGATTCTGAAACACACAACCATAGAGATGTGTTGGGAAATGTTATTCATGTCTAGAAATGGCATGGCAGAAATGTATCGATGGTCTCACAAATTCTTATTGGAGCTAAAACTGTGCTATTATCTTAAAGGTACAGTGTGTAGGATTCGGTGGCATCTAGTGGTGTGGTTGCAGATTGCAACCAACTGTGTACCCCTCCGCTCATTCCTCCCTTTCCAAGACAGCGGTAACGTGAGCCTCTGAGAGCAAAACCGTGGTAATGCCATTAGAGGTCATCCTTACCATAATAACACTACTTTAGGAGCAACGTAAGTTAGTCTGGCGCTACCACAGTTTTGCACTCTGCGGCTCATGTTACCGCAATTTCACAAGCATGTCGGAAAACTACGGTGGCTTCAGGTAGCGTAAAAACGCGAAAGGTTCTCGCTAGAGCCAATGTTTGGTTTGTCTGTTCTGGGCTACCGTAGAAACATGGCGGACTCCGTGAAGAGGACCCACTCCCTATGTAGGGCTCATTCTAAGCTAACGAAAACACAACAATTCTTAGTTTTAGGTGATAATACACCATTATTACACGGCTTTGTTGAATACTTGATTCTGATTGGTCAATAATGGCATTCTACGGTCTGTTATTTCTTTATAGCAGACCGTTGCTATGTATAACAGACCGTTGCTATGGACGCAGTTCTGATGTCGGACTCTGGAGGACCGTTTTTGTGTCAAATTATTTATTTCTTAAGTAAGTAGCCGTGTAATAAGCAGGATAATGTACAACTAGCTGGTCATTGTTGTGAAATAAACCCCTTCAGGGGTTCAGGGTCTTTCACAGTTTATTTAGGTTTATTTCACAGCAATGACCGGCACGCTTTACATTATCCCTTACGTGAAAACATAGTTATGAATATTGTATTCCATTTCTGCTAATAGATCCCTTGAAATCTTATACACTGTGCCTTTAATAAATGAATAAATAAATAAATAAAGACAGACAGACAGAAAGAAAGAAAGAAAGAAAGAAAGAAAGAAAGAGAGAGAGAAATAACACTTTTTTTTAGAAGCTTCTTCAGAAACTAAATTCTAACAAGAAATTCTTGTAATTGTTGTCTTTTCTTCTTTTTTTTCCGCCCACACATGTGTGTTTGGCCTTGAGAGACAGGCTCTCCAGCCGTCCTCCACCTCCCCCCTGCCACATAGCACAGGGCTGATCCAGGCAGGCGTGTCTTGGATCTGATCACTACCGGCTATTTTTAACCACTCAAATCTGATTTAGGGAAGCTGCGTGTGTATGAGCTCTAATGTACATTCTGACAGATCAGGCTTCGTATGCTAGCCACTGTGTGTGTGTATATACAGTATTACGCCGACAACTCACACACAGGTAGACAGACAGAAACACAAGCATATACAAGCACAGAGCCCATCACCATGCTACCACACATACCTGTCCAAAACACAAATACACTTACAGTCAGATGATACACACACACCCCTGTGGCCCTACTCCGAGCCTTATAAGGACCACCAACATGGACTTAATCCTGATTCTATTGTCAACTTTGAATTCTAACCTAAACAAATGATTAATTACAATTAATTTATAGTGCACTTTTCAAGCAAGAAGCACAAAGACCTTTACAGCATTAGGAAGCTAAAAGACTGAGATACAAGTGGCAAACATTTATATAATATAGTAAAAGATATAACATGAGTAAAAGCCATACATACAGAAATTAGCTATGTTAAAGATATCTCAATATAAAATTATTAGTTTTTTATGAAAAGCCATTACGAAATAGTCCTTTAAAAAGTGAGGACCAGCCAAAGTGACTTAAAGGAGACATATCGTGCTCATTTTCAGGTTCATACTTGTATTTTGAGTTTCCTCTAGAATATGTTTACATGCTTTAAATGTTCAAAAAACACATTATTTGTCTCATACTGTCTGTCTGAATATACCTGGGTTAAAGAAAACGCTACTGCGTCTGCTCAATGGGTCCAATGAATGCGGAAGAACGTCGAGAGATACGGGTACTTTATCACTCGGCAGTCGAGCCAGTTTGGCTTCATGCACCACTGAACAACTCTCATAAGAATGAATGGGAGCCCGCCTTTGACGCTGTATCCTGTTCTCTTTACACATCCATGGGTATATTCTAATGAGCCTGCATGTGACATAGGAAGTGGAGCCAAATCTAAATGGCTTGTTGAACCACATGTTTTCTGATCTAGGCAGCCCACAACAAACTGACTGATTTCACAGTTTGTGGGTTGGTAGAAACTCCACTGCGTCAGTCTACAACACATAAACTCAAACACACACACAACAAACAGCATTGTGTGCACATTTGGCCTTACCAGAAAATATACTAAATATAAATCCCAAGAAGCCGAAACCAATATACTATTGTCCTCTTTGGACAAGATGGGACATTATTACAACTTCAACTACTGTGCTGTAAGCAAATACATGCACCTACATGGGTGGAAACACACATAAAACACTCTGACTAATACGGCCCGTTTAGCCAACTTGAGGGCTGCGCTAGGCTTGTATATACTCACAGAAAAAGAATGATTCCGGTGTTGGACATCGCAAAAGCCAATCCCAGAATTCCACTGCCCATGATGGCGTTACTGAGGTTAAAGATGGACATGCCAAATGAGGTCTTCCCTTCGAACTGCAGCAACAAGAGGATGTTACACCGACAAATCGATTAATGAACAAACATCACATTAATTGTATTTACTATATCTGATTTTACTGCAGCAAACCAATGTGACTTCTACATTTGTATGAACTGAGCAAAAGCACTCACATCTGTGAAGTGGTTTTCTTTCTTGACACCAGTTTTATTAGGGAGAAACTGCTCTTGTTCAGGCAAGCCTTCCAGCCCATCAAACCTAGAATGGAATAAAAATCATGGGTTTGAGGGAGTCGCTAAAATACTGCAACGTTTTTTTTAAAAATACACGTTTAAAGTTCCAACCTTTGCTCTGACGTGTTGTACATGTATCAGTAAATACTGTTCATTTGTGAGTCTTACCCATCTTCCCTGCTGTGTCCATTCAACTTCTGGAGCTCCATCCTGCCTGCCTTGCTTGTGACTTGAGAGATCTACTTCTGCTGGACTGAAAGAATCCTCTTCAAGCCGTAACCTGGCTGGAGGTAAAGAGCAAAAACATTGTTTCATTTATGGTAGCCATACTTACTAAAATCTCCTATCAATTTTGGCAGTTATATATGATTTAATGTCAGCTGGGATTACATAACATTCAAACTTCCATCATGTGTGAAGAAAACAGCGAGCAGGGTGAGCTCAGCACGTGTCTTTACCTTGCATAGCGTCTGTATGCATCACCCAACAAGTTCAAACAAGATCTCAAAACGAGTCTGAGGGAGAATTGTGATGTATGTACAGAATCATTTTATGAGATAGATGTAAGCCTCTGGTCTACGATACAATATATCAATATGTATATAGTAATGTTACAGTGACAGTCTGTGCAAAGGTCTTTAAATAACCTTTTAAAAGTTATTTGCACTTGAACAGCAGGAAGCTACAGCACTCAGGAAACACTGAATATCACTAATGTAATACAAACAGAAAATGCTATGTGGCTTCCAAAGGGCAGGATCTATTTATAAAAGTCTTGAGACACACGCCACTGTAATTTTTCCCTATTGCTAAAGACAACAAGAATGTTACTTCTTTCTTTTGGCGATGCAAAAAAATCCCTTTAACTCTGCTTTATTTTTGGAGTTGTGCTCCCTAATTCACATGTGAGGATAAAAAAACTTCCAGATCACAAAATAATATACTTCGAGAACAAAATAAAAGGGACACTTGGGGATGTAAGTCCATTTAAAGCTTTGTGTGTGACATGAAAGGCTTTAAATAACAAATGTTGTCAGAGGACTTATGTTGCTCTAATCTGTTGTGGGCCACACAAAGCTTGGCATGGACGGACTCTGGGAATGAGCGTCGGTCTGTTCTGCTGCTGCCACGGGGGTCATGGGATACTTCTCTGTGGGTCAGACTGCCCTCAGGATTTTCACATCTGACCCCTAAGGACACACTTGCACCACATTGTGCCATTCCTTCAGTTTCACACATTTCTAATGCTATACGCTCATCAATGAACAGGCTTCTGGATGCACAATAATCCATCAAGTTTGGTGGTGGGGGCCACGGTGTGAACCGTGCCATTTAGTTTAAATACAGAGTAGCCTTTTCACTGCATACCGGCCTCAGGTCAAGCTCGGTTAGCTACATACCCGATGACTTTCCCATGGTCCACAGCCAATACACACACAACCAACAAATTATAGACTAAACGTCAGGACTACTTTGTCATTTAACTTTGACAAAAATGCCAGTTTTGGAGGACTAAATTACCACTCTCACATTGTAAAAAGGCAGATTTTTACAAATTGGCCATGCTTTGCATTTTCATGTGGGGGAGATGGAGAAACAAGACAAACCTGGTTGACTAGAAACTTGTTCCACGTATAGATAAATGATTGAGCACGACGACAGCTCTGTTACACAGTGGAAACAGTAAAAGGGTGGAAAAAAGTAATAAAAAGTGCTTCTGCATGTACTAAACCTACCATCTCTTCAAACAACCTTTTTTCCAAACAACCTACCTCATGCCCTTTAACAAAGAGTTGTAATTAAAAAAATACATCTAAATATGACATAATAAATGATCTATATAACAGTGATATTTCAACACCGTAGATCTTACAGTAGCTTTTCTATCCAGCATTGTGCACCACATGGCTCTTGTCTGACGCAAGACCAGCTCACTATTGACAGTTAGCCCTTCCCTCTTCCTCCTCAACGTCTAAAACACAAGGACACACACTCGCACACACATTTTCCAGCAACTTACCCAAGAACAAGGCTGGATTTCTTTTTCTGATTATTTGACGGATAAATCCTTGTGGAAGTTCACTCGGTGATCAGACTCTTCCAATGTTTATGTGTAGCTTTGTTCTTAGGAGTCTCTCCAAAGCTCCTTGGTAGTGAAGAGAGGAGAGAGTGAGAGAGATTAGAGGATGGGAGGAGTGAGTGGGAAATGGGAACACCCATACTTTAACCCTTTGTTAAACCAGGTAGACGTGCAATGATACTGCAAAGGATCCTCTCACCAGGTGTCTACAGGTGTTTGTTTAAAGACTATAGTGTTTAAACAAAAGGAAGTGAATTGCTTGTAGCTTTCAGAGCAGTTCAAGGCCACAGGTAATCCCAGGAAATCAACAGGGTGTTCACACTGGAGACCAATTACCATGTCATTACAGACTATAGAGGAGGGACGGGGCGGGTGGCAACCGAGGGGGGCTTTGTCACAGCACGGGCGGATACTCGCTGACAGTTTGCATCCTGCTGGAAGTCACAGTGATGGTAATTAGCTTAGGAGATAAGTGCTTTTTTAGGATTGCCCACATGTGATTGTGCTTAGGAGTGGAAACATTGTGCACGCTTATCATACGCTTGATCCAAAACAAACATCCTTTAAATGTTCCTGCACAGATCCAGCATCTCAGAAAACTCAAGTTTTACAACATTTTGTCAATGACAGAACACACGTCCATACTTCTACATCATATAAGGAGAAGCTGTGTATACTTCCCTAACACAGCAACACAAACTCATGTTCAACCTGTTGCTCGTTCATCAAGATTAAAATGTCATCCATTTCTCAGTGACGACATTACAGTTGGCTGATAAAGTTCAACTTAACTCAGATACAGGCTTTTTTTCAGCACGCCCGAGAAACACCCACATTTTTTTTATCTCACCATGACTCAGATCCTTTACCGGAAAATGTGTGTTTTTAAGATCTCATCTAAGTGGCAGTGTACACAAATGATGGATTTTCTTTTGTATTTATATCTCTTAAAGAGTTTTTTTATAGTTACATTTTTAGAAAGCTGGACATCATAATGAAAGAAAAGCAAACTTCAACATCTCAACAATTTTGTCAGGATATTTGGAGCAGTCAAGATCAAGGTCTGTACAGACCGGGTGAATTTAAACCATGGCTACCCCGGTCACCTTAAATGACCCCACCAGTTAATGATTTAGAAAAATCATAGACAAAGCAACTCACATATAAAATGACATGTATGTGTAAAATATAGCTCATCAGGAGACATCTCGTCTTGTTAAATCCACCGCGTATCAAGCATTAAATGTTATTTTTGTACTTTAGTGATACCAGCACATGCAGCCAAGATGATCTCCCATTACAGTGAGTCATTTAAAATCCCACCTCTTTGCTGAACTAACTGCCAGCATGTCAAAAAAAGGGACAGCATTAATAGATTCTCGGCTGATGGGTTAAAGCAGAAACCAGCTGGAAAGAATCCGTATCTCTACTCAGTTATTATTAGTGAAGTTAATGTCAACTCTTTTCTTAAGTATCTCCCCGCATGTAAACGTGGGAGGTTGTGTCGTGGCCCACATGGTAGAGCAGCTGTAGAGTGCAGGCCTTCTTCTGGTACTCACCTCTCAGACAGATGGATGTCCTCACTCTAGACAGATGTAACAGGGTAAAAGTTCAGACTTGTTGGATTGTTCACGTCAGAAATCTGCTTTTCACCGAGGCCACGAAGTTCCCTGCAGCTGTAAGAGGAGAGAGAAAAGATGGAGGAAGGAGCGAGGTGGTAATTGCGCGGGTTAAGAAATGTCCTGCTAAGCCAAGCCACTCCCTGCCTGTTCCTGCAAGCAGAGTGGGTCGCACATGGGGCTCTCTTACTTTATTAAATACTGTAAACTATATTTGGACACTATAAGCATTTTATCTTATACTCCAGGAGCATTTTTGGAATATATACAAGCAGTGTTTCTAATGAAATGTAAATGCCTAAAGCAAATAAAAACTACATCCTGGTTGAAATACTCCGCTTACTGACCTACATTACAGCGGTTGTACTGTGGGCTGTGCAGCTAGTATAGTGTCAGCAACATGTGCTGTTGGTGTAAAGTTATTTTTCATTTCTTGTTTGCGCTTCAGCTTTGAGCCATCAGCTCACTACCATCGCCATCTAGTGGACACATAAACACTAAGGCACCAAAGAAAATCATCGATCAGCAACTAATACACAACACAATGACCAACAACGGCATCCAGATGTGAAAATGAAATATTCAATCTGTTTTTAAAATAACTGACATCAATTAGACCATCAGAATCCTTATGATGTGAGCCATTTTAAAGGGGATATATCATGAAGTGCTTGTGTACATACATGTAGGTATCTGGAGTGCCTACCAACCCACATGTGAAATAAGACAACCCAGTCAGTTTTGTGTGGGCTGCCTAGATCAGAAAACATGTGCATTCCAATACCCATACTACCATACTATTTAGTATGCCGGAAAAAAGATTTAGTATGTCAAATGGAGTATGCCAAAAATACCAGGATGTCCTATTACATTCGGTTGCATTGTGCAGTATGTAAACAAGCATGCTGTTCTGGCTATTCTGACCCACAATCCTCTGTGCAGCAGCGGATATATGAGCAAGAGGGTCAAAGTAGAATGTCCCAATTGTATGAATACTGCATGCAACAGTGCGTCCTTTGTAAGGGCAGCTGCAGTATGTACTAAAAGTAAAAAGAAAAAAGTATGCAATTTGGAACACAGCTGTGATTCAACAAGCCATTCAGATTTGGCTCCGCTTCCTATGTCACATGCAGGCTCATTAGAATATACCGCCCTCAGCATGAGAACTACCTTTGTAAAGGTGCATCATATTTTTCTCACAAGTCAATCAGAGCAGACTAGGCTTTTTCAGGAGGGGGTCTTAAAGAGACAGCCGCTAAAACGGAGCGTTTCAGACAGAGGGTGAATGCAGGTATAGTCAGACAGACAGTAGGAGAAAAATAATGTATTTTTTGAACATTAAAGCATGTAAACATGTTCCAGTAGAAACCCAAAATACAAATATGAACTTGAAAATGAGCATATGTCCAGTTTAACTCAATCATCCCTACACAGACCAGTTTCATATGTTTCAGGTAATGCGAACAAGCATGACTGCAAAGTATTATTTTCACAATTGATTCATCTGCTGATTACATTCACAATTAACTGATACATCATTTAGTTTGTAAAATGTCAGGAGATCATGGGAAATGCATAGCAGTTCCCAAAGTGACATCTTCAGATTGCATGTTTTGTGCAACCAACAGTCCAAAACTCAAAGATATTCAATTTACAATGATATAAAACAGAAAAATGTTGCAAAACATTTATTAGATTTCGCATTTTTGCTTGAAAAATGATTCTAAAAATGGTTGCACATTCATTTTCTGTTAATTTACTGATTGTTTCATCTCCAAAAACAAATAAAAGCAAACTCAAGGTAATAGAAAACTGTCTTTTATTGCCATTATTATTAACAAAGAACAAAACACAGTCAATAATTCAAATCTGTGAAATGATGAGACATCTGTGTAGTAGCCTTACAGTACTTGTTTGAGCTAGAGGTTTTACTGACGGGTCAGGAAAAAACAACTTGTGGTCCGTACAGTAAACACATCACTTCCCCTTGTCAACCCACGTAAAGAAATTACAGCGAGCCTGGGGGTTGGAGGCGTGTCCCTGAGGACGGGCACACACAAAGAACTGTTTGCCCATGGTCGGTCCCTCCTTTTTCACAGTACGAAGCACGCAGGGTTCCCCGTGGACCTTACAGGAGGGCGGTGGGGGCGGTCCACGAAGCACTGACTTCCAAAACACCGACGACGCCCCTTTCTTGGCATCTGAGTGTCCCACAGCGGGCTGTGGGGTTAAATGTTTTGTCTTTTTGTCATTTTCCTCTGTGGTGCTGCTGGTGCACAGCTGTGGTGGTGACTCTTCATAGAAAAGCTCAGTATTTTCAGGTGTGCTGCTCGTGAACGAGGATGCGTCCTCGCTAGTTGTGGACGCTTTTTGGGAGTTTTGTGATGAGGTAACTTGGTCCGCGCTGAGTGTTTTTTCACACTGCCCGACAGGGGCTTCAGTAGAGGGAACGACATTTGTGAGTTTGGGCTTGAAAAAGGAGAGGAGGCTGCCCTGCGGCTTTGAAGGAGTCTTTATGGTCTTAGTCTTTTTCCCCTTTGGGGCAACACAGTCTGATGTTAATAACCGTTTTTTACCAGAGACATTTCCAGCTCCGGATGGGTTTAAATTCTCCCTCTTTTCCTCCTCCTCTTGAGATCCAGGTAGAGCATCCCTTGGCTCAGACTGAAGTGATTTTTGGTCCACCTTAACAAAGAAGCGGGAGAGTTTCTGCTGCTTGCCGGCAAACTCTGGCAGGTAGCGAGTACAGAGGGGAGGAGGCTTGGAGCTGGGCTGGAGGGAGCAGCTCAGTTGCCCCCACACGGGGCAGTGGTCGGACCCCTCCACCTCTGGCCTGATGTCTACTGCCACAAACTGCTCCCTGGCTAGCTGGCAGTCAGCGAATATGTAGTCGATGCGCGTGCCGTAGTTGGTCTGCCGCGCTCCAGTCATAGTGGACCAGCATGTGAAGGCGCAGGTGCGAGTTGGGTGGAAGTAGCGAAAGGTATCCACAAATTTCCCACTGTGGATGGGATTCGATGAAGTTACCTCAGATTCTTCACTGGGTTCATCCTCAATCGCTTCCTCCTCACTGTGCAAAAAGCCATTTAGCCATTTCCTCCCTGGGTTTTCACCAAAATCATCCTAAGTAATGAGAAAAAAAAGTAGGTAGAGTTTCATTATTATGAATAAGCACACCGTTCACAGGCACATATTCATGTAATATTATCTAAAAGGAATGGTTTGACCTTTTGGTAAAACATGTTGATTTGCTTCCTTTCTGAGATTGATACCACTCTCATGTGAAGCCATAGCCAGGAGACAGTTAGCTTAGCATAACAATCGGAAGCAGGGGGAAACAGCTGGCCAGTATACACTGAAACTCGTCGTTTTTTCACTTCTCTTTTTGTGCGGATTACACGCATGGAATATGACATTTAAAGCTGCTGGTGGGTGGATTTTGTTAGCTTTGGTCAGAGCCATGCTAACTGTTTACTAGTATTTTTTTTCTTTATAAGGCCATTATTACACAAACTGTCTCCTTATTTATGTTCTCAACAGACTCCTAAAACTATCAGTAGCTGCAACTTTCGGTCACGCGGACAAATTATATACGTCAATCCTCGTACCCACACTGTCTTTGGTAAAAGTGCTTTTAAAGTGTTTTCACCCTCATCTTGGTGTGAGCTTCAGAGTCACCTAGATCATTTTATAAGCATGGAAGATTATAAAAACATAATTAAGGACTATTTGACCACTGAATGCACATGCCCTGTTACTGATCACTGCTAATTCATTTTTTGATGTCATTTTAAACATTTTTGATGTTTTGTTCTAAGTCTGTTGCGTGTTTCTTTTATGTGAAACTTTTTATGCTGCTGTCTTAGACAGGACTCCCTCGAAAAAAAGATTCTGAATCTCAATGAGAAATATTCCCGGTGAAATAAAGGTGAAATAAAATAAAAAGAAATGACTCCTGTTTCCAGTCTTTAATGCTAAGCTAAATTGACCAGCTGTTGGCTGTAACTTCATATTTACCATACAGTCATGAATGGTATCAATCTTCTCCTCTGACTCTCGGCAAGATATCGAATAAGCACATTTCCCAAAAGAGACAAGCAAAACATTCATATGTACAGTATTCAAGCATTTTACTTACAAAATCACTGGGGTCACAGTGGTCTATTTGCCGGTGAGATGTATTTACATCTCCCAAAACAATCACGTGGCTGAAAAAATAGGACAGAAAAAACATTAACTCTGAATTTTTAAAAGAGGTGAGGAGATAAGTTGCAAACACTCTCACGGTACACTGTCCAAAATAAAGACTGTAAATGCAAGAATGAACTATATACGGCTTCTTTTTATCACATTGTAAACTGCTTTAAGTTGTCATTGACATGACATGAAACATAGACAGTGCTAAAGCTCAAATTCGCAACAGCTGTAAACTGGTAAAAGGCTGCATTGTTAGAAATTAAAATAGTTCCATAGTTAATGTGTGGTAAAAGTAGAATATAGCTGTGCCTAATTGTAACTCCAATCTTTATTTTCAGTCTGTGGAAACTCTCACCTCCCATCTTTCAGTATAGATTCAGCCCGACTCTGGAGCAGCTTGTAGAACTGCAGTTTGAACTGCTTTCTCTCCGGCTTTTCAGGGTCAGCCCGTGGACAGTATACATTGATTACAGTAACAGTTTGCTCTTTGTCCTGACACCTGTAGAGTCAAAAAGAGGAACGGACATCTATAGTTTATAACTACTTTACAAAATGAATTACACATGCATTGAAATCTCCCTTGTGGTCTTTATCAACAGTTACATTTTGATCAACGACTTGCATGATTCTGTTAGATGTGTTTGATTCTAGCTGCTAGTAGATATTTAGATAGGTAGGTGTAATTTATTGATCCAAAATTGGGAAATTATTGTGCAGCAGTTTATCCAGACAATGCACCGGAACAGTAAATAAAATGTACATATCAACACTAGAGAAATATATCCATAGAATACTCAATATAAAGGATATTGGAATACACTATAAATATACTCGACTACTACAACTAGCATAAACAAATCTAAATTATAAACATAGAATAACCTACTATATACATTAGCAAAGTGTGCAAGTTACAATGTTTGTTCTTAAATAAAAAATAAATGAGGTAGTAAAGGTGTAAATTTAGATGTGTAAAATTCAACATGTGCAAGATTATTGCAGGAGCAGAGCAGAATGAACGGTTGAGTAAAGATTGTAAAGGATATTATTGGGGCTGTCCTCGACCAAAGAAAATTATTTTCTTTAGAAGTCGACGAACACTCATATGATTTTGTCGACTATTTGATTAGTTGATTTAATCAACAGATCTGTAAAACTGAGTTTCTTCATAAAGAGTCACACAAAAGTACAACTTTAAGTCATGTGTTTACCAGATATGTGCTCATAGAAATAAGTCATTCAGCATAAAAAATGACTAATCGACTAAAGAAATCTTAGTCGACTAACACCAAAATGACTGATGAGTTGACTAATCAACTAAAAGGGGGCAGTCCTAGATATTATACTGCATATATAGTTTCTATTTTTAAAATGATGTGAGTGCATTAACAGAGACAAGTACCCAATACAGCACATATAACATCCTTTATAATATGCAAGAAGCATGTTATAAAGGCAACCTAATATTTTGCTCTTACGTGATTCGGTGCTGTGTGATGACAGCTCGTCCTTCATTGTCCAAAAGCTGCAGCTCCTCGCTGCTGAACTCACTCTGGTCCCCGTAGCACCCAACAGCCCCTTCATGGTTGGTCATCAGCAGACCCGTGAGACCCTCCTCAGCAGCAAATGGAGTGGCACCGTCTTTACAGTAAGTGGCAACCCCTGTGCATGCCAGGAATGGTTTAGGAATGATTTAGTTTGTATAGTGCAGTGTGTCAGCAGCAGCAGATATAAAGCATGTGTAACAATGGGCAGTGGCATTAACAGGGATCTTCTGTTGCATTGATAACTAAGTGCACATTCAGTGAAGTTAATTCTGGCATCTTTTATTCTAGAAGTGTGTGTCTTATCCTTTGGGTAAACTAAATATCCTATAATGGGAAAGAAAAACAGCTTTGACTTAAAGACACAATGTGAATTTTTTACTGCATTGTTATTGTTGTTATTATATATATATCTTGTCCCTAATTGTTTGTTATCACTATTACGTAGTCATATTATTTCTTTATAGAATAGAATAGAATAGAAAGCTTTATTGTCATTGTATTAAATACAACGAGATTCACAGTTGCCACTTCTGGTCAGTGCTTTAAAACAAATACTTGACAAGACTAAATGAGGCAGATAAAACATATAACAGGTAAAAACACACACAGTTATAAAGCAAATAAAACAGGTAAAGTAGATGTAATAAATAAATATAAACAGAAGTGTTACACTAGAAGTATAAAATGTAAAAATAAATGTAATGTAAACAGAGGTAATTGCACTTGTAAAATAGGGTAGATGTAATAAATAAAATGTAAATAAAGTTGCACTTGAGGTGTATATTGCATCAAGGATATATTGCACAAATAAATGTATTCACATTAAGTGTATTAATATTGCACAGATTTATTGTTTGTTCAAATCTGTGCAATATTAATCTTGTCTCTAGGTGGAGGCTTCAGATAAGCCCAGTGGTTGTTTTTTTTTGCCTCTTCCTGCGCTTTATATTATTCATTTATTTCTTTTGTTATGTTGTATAGTGTTAAATTGTGCACAAAAAATAATAAAATAAAATAAATTTTAAGACAATGTGATGAACCTGAATAGCCGCTGCGTCCTCGACTGAAGCTGAAATATGAGTTGTATCCGTCAACAATAGCAGTTCTTTCATCCAGCAGGTCTCCTGTGGAGGAGAAACACATGTTGTTTAACTTCTGACTGGTTAACAGTAACAACTACATGACAGCCTCCACGTTTTACAACAGAAACAATCACTTACTTGTCACTTTTGTCTCTTGAACACAGATAATATCTGCGTCCAGTGAATCCAGAGCTTTTTTAATGCCGCCTCTGAAAGTCCTTATGCCATTTATGTTCCAGGAAACGATCTTCATTGTGTAAAACTAATGTTAGTCTGCAGCTGCAGCCAGACAGACGACAGTTTACGCACCCGGAGGTAAACCGGAAGCAAAGAAAAGGGTACGAGCGGAAGTGTTTCTTCACTAAGGAGATTTTTTTATTTTTTTTATTTTATTTTTTTATTATTATTTCAAAATGACAGTATACATAGTAACAGCAGAAAACATTAAAAACATTTACATACAGAAGAAGCATAGTGAAAACATAAACAAAGAGCTGTGCCAAACATAAAAGGACAACAGAAATTAAACAAAACCAACATAAAATTAAAAAACACAATACAAAATAAATAAATAATAATAAAAAAAGACCATGCAAGAGTATGACAATAATTTCACTTAAAAACATTAAAGATATTGCATACATTCATTCTTTTTATTGTTTTTTTGTTTTGTGGGGAAGAAATTGTTGACAGATATAATTCCATTTCTTTCATAAATACAAAGAAATTAGGCTTTTTTTTGGTAAATTTACACTTGTGAATGTGGAACTTCGCGAGAATTAAAATTAAATTAATAAGAAAAAATGCATTACTATCTTTGTCACTGTAATCATAGCAACCAAATATAATATTACTATAGTACAGTGCAAAATTTGAGAAAATGTATAAAATTATTGACATCTTTCCACAATTCACATGTAAATTTACAGGACCAGAATAAATGAGAGCAAGTTTCAGGATGTGATTCGCAGAAGGAACAATTTACATCTAAGTCACTCTTTAACTTTTGTAAGACATGTTTCACTGGATAGAATCTGTGGATCAATTTGTTAGAAGGAACTTTTGCGGTAAGGAGGACCAAACTTTTTTCCAGTCAATAAACTAACAATAAACCGGAAACTGTCAAGCATGTTCTTATAGTGTGCAACAAATATGACAAAGAAAGAAGGGAATTGCTATCAGGAGTAGATGATGGAAATATTACAATGGGGAATCTGCTAGGAAAGACATCTAAGAAAGTACACAATCTTCTAATTAATTACTTAAGGGCAACAGGAATAATGGAGAGAATTTAATTATTATTATTGTTATTATGTTGGTTGGTCTATACCTACTTTTTAACTCCGGATGGATATGTGGGTTGTAAATAAACTTGGGATGCTGTTCATATATTTAATTTGGGTTGTAAATAAATCTGGGATAGTTTATATATTATATTATATTATATTATATTATATTATTTTATATTATATTATATTATCATTCTATGATGAGTTATTAGAGGAGAAGTGAGTAAGGGGTAGGGAAATATGAGTTTTACTTCTACCTACTCCTTTTCCGACACTATTACTCTTGTTTTGTTTGTTATTATTTTGTATCTGTTTTTTATTTGTATGTTCGAAATAAAGTATTTCATTCATTCATTATTGTTATTTTATTTCATTGTTATTATTCATTTTATTATTTTTTTTATTTTATTATTATTATTTTTCCTGCCAATCTAATACTCCACACTCCAGTCCAGTAGGTGGCAGTAATGCACCTATAAGCTGATTTGCCAACCGACAATAAAACATCAAAGAAGAAGAAGTTTCTTCACTAATCTTTTCAATATATTCCTCTCATTATTTCGTGTTTATTGTTAACATAAAAAATGTTTTAATTGTTTTAATGTCTGAATAGACAGCAAAGGCTCTTCCCACCCAAATACTGAAAATAAAGACAATTTTATTTTGGTGTAATTGCATTGCTCCGTTGCCTAGCTAGAGGGGGTAAACGTGCTTTCACGTTATTCGGCGCGCTTTTGCCACCAGAGACCTCACTCAGTGAAACCAGAGACCCAAGAGGAGGAAGAGAGGAAGAGGAAGAGAAGAGGCTGCTCAGTAACCTAGCTGGGCTGGTTACCCCTGGATACTATCGCGACTAGCAACCGTTGCCGCGGACACAGTTCCAGGAGGAAGTACACAGTGGAAGGTCTGCTTGCTGGTGGCGAGCTCCATCTTTGACGACAGCACCAGAGGGTGAGTAGCTAGTGTGGCTAATGATAATGCTAATTAGCTCGTCTGACAGGATGTTACCACCGTGAGCCGGGTAATGTGATGTCGTCGATTCATATTAAGCCTGTGTAAATTACTCACAAAGATAAGAAGCCAGCTGGCTACAGTCATTGTGGTGTCGTCTGCTAACTAAACGCATCAGGCTAAAACCACTCTTGCTAGCTAGCTTGTCCGGCCGTGTCCGGTTCGCAGTCCCGGTGTCGTGTTTTGTATCCCTGTCAATATATTACTCATCTAATTTAGGATGAACTGTGGAATTAGGGGTGAACATGTAGCATATTTACCCCCTTAAATATACTCTTATAGTGTATGCAACGTGGAGCTAGTTTGAGGGTTTAGGAGGAACAGATGCTTATGGGATGCATCATTTGGCAACCGGACAACCGGCTGCTCCTGCTTGTTTCCATCTTCGGTCAAAAGGAGAGTACACGAGGAAGTGGGAGGAAGTCCGCCACACCCAGTCAATAAGAATAGTGAAAGTAACCTTAATATGTGGTGTTTCCACGGCTACTTTGTGGAGGACACTAAGGGATACGACCAGGGAATGAAATTGGGGTGAAAGGGGGGTGAAAATGTCAGGTCACCTGCCACCATGGCAGACAGGTTTTCCTTATATTAAGAAATATTATTTTTACAAAGCAATTCTAAAGCCTAAATTAAATATATAGTAACACTTCATTTTCAGTTCCACAAATGTCATGGTAAATAGGTGATAATTAGCAAGTAACCTATTTGAAATTCCTTATTATTCCCAATATTTACCTATAAATTTATTGAAAATTACTTTACTATAAACATTAGTTAATAATTATATTCCGCTATTTCTCAATAGCTGGTAATTTATCTAATATATTTACAGGAAATGAATATAAAGTTAATTGATATTCCTTATTTCCATGTATGCTGGTAAATAGATGATAATTGGCAAATAACTTCTTTAAAAACTCCCTGAATCATGACATTAGCTACCAGGTTACATCTGTGTAGACAATAAGTCACACTATGGTGAGATTTGTGCTGATCAGAAGTGTCTTTTATTAGTTTTGGTTTTGGAGGTAAATATTTGGGTAATTTGGCAGTAATTCCAAAGAAATTTCAAATAGGTAACTTGCTAATTATCACCTAATTACCATGAAATATGCGGATCTGTAAAATGAAGTGTTACCAAATATAGTCATGCATTAAGGTTACATGATATATTTCATAATTCTATGGTCTGGTACCACTGACTCAGTGTTTACAATTTTAAAGTGTTCTACCTACTGTAGATTTCAGAAGTGGCAGACAAAAAAACTGAGTGGCCGGTAGAAATGTTCAGTGACCTGCCACTGTGGCTGGAGAGGAAAAAGCTTAATTTCAGACCCTGGATACGACCCTTCAACAACTAACATTTGCAATGAGCTTATTCTGAAGAGATATAACGTTGCTGATGTTGAAGGATGTTGCATCCCAGTTTAATAGTGACAGCCTTTTAACTGCAGGGAGTTGAGGAATCATCAATAATGATCTTTAGATAATAAGTGCCTATTTAAATAGGTGAATAGCAGCAATATGCTAGTTTTTTTTTTTTAAACAATATTTTTTATTGAATTTTACATATACACATATATACACATACAGACAGACTAACAATATTAATAATCAAATTATACAATGAAATGTTTAGTCAGAATTTCCACAGTAATCAAAGAAAGAGAGACATGAGATTTCATGTATTTCACATATGTAACAAATAAAATAAAAGATAAGACGAAACAAATAAATACCTCAAAGAAGAAGAACAAAAAAAAAACACAACTTCAACAACAGCACTCAGCAACACACAGCAGTTTCAATTTGACTGTGCCCTCTGACATCTAAGAAACCCCAACAAGGTTTCAGCAATATGCTAGTTAGTTATAACTTCTGACTACATATTTACAAACTGCAGCAGTAGGTAATTTATGGTGTGGATTTGTCTAGTGGCCATTTGTTTGTTTGAGCTGAAAGTAAAGGAGTTTTCCTGTTCAACCAATCCCCAAGTTAATCTTGCCCTATGCAGTTTGCTCTATTGTTGTCACAATATGATTTATACAAAACCTTTTTCCATCCTGGCCATTGTCCTAAGAAGTTTACGTAATGGCGTCTTTGTGTTTTTTCTTTTGTAGAGTGGAGTAATGAGAGTGGGGGAGTGAAGGAGGCAGGTGTCCCAGTAGAACATTGGCAGACAAGTGGGAGGCCAAGCAAGGATGCTGGAGGCGGATGCAGACCCAGCAGGTGCAGCAGTAGAGAGAGAAGGGGAGGCCGAGATGGGGAGCGGAGACTTGAAGACTGAGATGGCGCGGCTGACTCTGGAGCTCCAGGAGGCCACAGAGGAGAAGCTACAGGCAGCCCGCTATGGCCTGGTGGTGCTGGAGGAAAGTGCAGCTCTCAAGATGAAACACAGGCAGCTGGAAGAGGAGCATGAAGTCCTCAAAGGGGAGCTACAGCAGCTAAGAGAGGTAGGAACGCCCAAGGCTTTCTACTTATATTTAGACAACATTAGGCTTGTGAAGTTCTTATTCCCCCAGCATTTCAGGTGTTATTTTCCAATAACAAACTACTGCTTTATGACCCTTTTTCCCTTACACATTTCTTTTGCACAGTAAAAGTTGATTTTGTTTTGCCTTTTATAAATACCCATGTTTCTCTTAAAATCAAACTGGATTTGTTTTGATGATAATGTATAGTGGGTTTTCACAAAATGTTCATGGATGTTATTGTCTTCCTCCGTGTTTAAAGACAACTACAGCAGGAATGAACACAACGATGGTTGCAATCTTTTTATATATGAGAAATATGCAAGTAAATGTAACATACTGTTGCATTATTGTAGGATAAATCAAACAAAATGCTATGGAACAGTAATATCACACCTTTTCATCATTTTACCTGCATTTTTGTACTAAAATAGTTTTGAAGAATTACTTGCTGTAACATGACACTGATAGCAAAATGTAAATGCAGTCAAAATCTAAATGCTATCTATTGATGCTGCTCATTTTCATTTAACAGCTGAGGAGCTGCCTTGCAGTGTACCTAGTAGTCCTATAAAGATACCATTGTTATCTGTACCGGTGTGACCTATGAATTTGATTGCTCATCCCTTCATGCATTTTGGTAACTCCTTCTTTCTGCTACCACAATAACAGTTCTGTCACAGCTGTGAGCTCATGTCATACTTTCAATGGAGAGGCTTGTGATCACATGCTGAGTCAGTTTTGCTCTCGTATGTCATCTGATGATGATGGCATCGGAGCGAGAACACTGTTAAGTGATCAGGACGTCAACAACCAATTAGTCAGCACATCCGGCACTTTTAAAGTGTTACATTTTCTCTGTTCATCTTAAACTGATTTTGATACCTAACCGCATAGCATTAAGGACTGAATTAGTGCCGGATATTCAAGATAAAAAGATTAGACCAATATGTCAAAGCTCAGATTACCAATGTAATCCATGTCTTTCACAGACAAATTGTGACATATGCTTCTCATTGTGCTTCCCAGTATTCTGTTTTAATTCTCTCCCACTGTACCTTTTTAAATAATTGACCATTGCACAGTAAATTTGACATCTCCATTAACTGTGTTTGTACAAGTGAAGTATAACAGTTGAACCGTTCATTTTGTGAAAATATTTGTGAGATCCTTATACTCATGCTTGTGCTGATTAGGGGTGTAAAAAAATATCGATACACATGAGAATCGCGATATTATGTTCTGCGATACTGTATAGATTCTCCGAAACACTGTACTGATTTTTTAAATTACCCTCTTTAAAATCTGACTGCCTGCCGTTGGGCCCTGCCGCTATTCGATCTTTCGGAGCTTGTAGCGGGCTCAAAGCTAGAGCCGGGTTTTAAAGCTAGAGTGAAGTTACTGGAATCTAACACTAGAAAAACTTAAGGAATTCATTGGTACCAAGCATGCCATGTCTAGCTTGTGGAGAAGGAGGCAAAATAACGCTCCAAAGTTACGCTAACTTTTGGCGAGGAACAACTGGCATGGCCAGTTTCACAGGGGTCCCTTGGCATCTGACCTCAAGCTATGTGAATGAAAATGGATTCTATGGATACCCACGAGTCTCCCCTTTACAGACATGCCCACTTTATGATCACATAAAGCCCCAATCACATGCCGTTTGGGGCAAAAACCATGCAGTTTTTTGCATGCAGTATAAATAAGTTATTTTTGCTAGTTCTAAGATGGTTTATTTCTGGCTTGTTCTTTCTCATGACAGTTTTCCTAAAATTAAATTAAAAAAATCACAATATATCGCAGTATATTGAATCATTACCCCTGTATCATGATGCGAATTTTGTCATCAGATTCTAGCCAATACACAGCCCTAGGGCTGATATTGCTGAATAACTGATGTGTGAGGGGTTAATATTGTTTGCCACAAATGCACCAGATGGACCATGAATGTAGTTAGTATTGTTGAAACAGGCTTTTAAGAACTGGTTTATATAAGAAGGTAATCCCATAAAATTCAATCCTGTCATGTGGGCAGATTTCTGGTCCTGCAATTGTTCCATCCACTTATTTAAATTGAGATGTTTAAAATCCTGCTCACAAGCAGTTGGATATTTAGCGATAAATATGTGCCAGAACAACATTAAAACCGGTCAAAGCTCTTTATGCCTTAAGGGACGTAGTGGTACAGCTATTTTTTATAATCTGCATAAACCTCATGTCTTGGCTGTTTACCTACCTAGGCTTTGGCAGGGTTTTAACAAAGCAGAGCGGACTCATGTGTTGTGAATTAGCATCATTATATAAGCACACCCGCAATGATCAGTTGAGTGTGTTTAGTAGCATGTTCATTTAATTTAACACCTATTTGATAGTTCTTTCATCTGCAGTCATTGATGCATAATGTGTCATGGCGTCTGATTATGGCAAGCTGTGAAGAAACGCCTGTTATTACAGTGCTAAGTCTAATGCTTACAGCTCATTGTATCACATCGGCTAGATACAAATACTGTGAAGCAGTGTGGAAGCCGCTGGGAAGGTCTGAGGTGTCTTGTTACCAAACCACAACAGCCATTTCCTCACTGTAATCAGGTTTAATGTGATGGTTGTCTGTGAAGTCCTTTTTCCCCTTCCTTTGTTAAAGATTTTTTGCCTTGATATGAGCAGCACAGCATGAATTAATTTTGTCTTTCAGCACTGCGAATGTTCTTCCAATGTGTAACATACTGTAGCTTGCTAGATACTGCAGGTTTTGTCCGTTCCTTTGAACCCTTTTTTGTTTGTGTAAAGGCATTTGCAGATTCTGTGAGCAGCCAGAAACGTGCAGCTGCTGATGGAGAGTGCCGGGAGGAGAACCTGCTGCAGGAGACTGCCAGTAAGGAGGCTGCCATGGCAACCCGCATTGAGGAAGTCCAGGCAGAGCTCAAGCAAGCACGCCTTGCTCTGAGCAATGCCCATGCAGAGATCGATAGACTGGGGGTGGTCTCCAACCAGCTGAAGAAGGTATGGCGGCTCAATCAGTACTCCTGTATACTGGTGTTATACTGTATACTACCAGTTCCTGTCTTGTCATGATACATATGATGGAACTCTGATCCACTGGAGCATAAATTAACTTTGTGCCTTCATTCCCAAAGTAAAATGAACTGTGCATGACATGTGCATGAAATTAGTAATTGTGCAGTTTAAACGTTGTGCTTTGCACTGATTTGACAGTGGGTTGTTTTCTACAGGAGTGTGAGTGTCTGGATGCCGAAAAGGGACATCAGAGGGACGAGATGAAGGAATACAAAGTACGTGAGGTGCGGCAGTTGCAGGACAATGCCGAGCTAGAAGAAGAGAACATATCTCTGCAAAAGCAGGTGTCTGTGCTCAAGGAAAACCAGGTCAGTATCAAGCTACAACTTTACCACTTTACAACTGTAGATATCCAGAATGGTAATATTGATGAACATATCTGTTGTGTAGAAATATGCAATTAAGTGGAAAAAACATTTATATGAACACATTATACTATTGTTTTTTCCTTTTTATTTTCCTAAGTTTGTTTTTATGCCTCCGCGCTGGAGACAGCCGTGGCTAGATGCAGTATGTTTTCAGGTTGTCTGTCTGTCCTTCCGTCCCATTCTTGTCAAAGCGATATTCCAGGAACGCCTTGAAGGAATTTCTTTAAATTCGGCTCGAAGGTCCACTTGGACTGAAGGATGAACTAATTCAATTTGGTAGTCAAAGGTCCTCACAAAACACGTTTTGGGCCATATATCAAGAATTAATTTGCTAATTATGACAATTTCACACACATGTCTAACAGGATAAAGTGATGTAATGATGACATTTTGGACAGACATGGATGTAAACTGCAACTGGACTGTTTGGCAAAGGCACACAACCTTGAGGCGGTAATTCTAGTTGAACTTGAATACTGTTTGTTTGTGAAGGGCATGTAGTCGGTAGTGCACTACATGTACTTTTCCTGCATGAGAGCAAAATTGCTTTGTAAGCAACAAACTTCTAATCTCTGTCACATGTTTGTTGACACAACTTCACAACTGGGACATAAATGTTAAAGAGCCAGTTGCTGGATGTTTATGGCTGTTATTTCTGTTTTTCTCTTGATCACCTGCTCTTTTTGTCAGTGAATTCCCAGTTTGGCTGCTCCCCCTGAGAGCCAGACGTCACGTTCAATGAAACATTTCACTGGCGATATGCAGCAGGAAATAAAGAGATAATTATAGTTCTAAGAAGCGCTATGGCAACCATGCTCCAGTGTAGCAATTTCATGATTTACAAGTGATTTTGGGACTCTCAATTTCAGAGTATTTTTTCAATTCCTGGATGACTCTGAGAATGTATGCGTTGTCCTGGAAATGTGTTACTCTTAGCTGAGAACAAAGTAGCAGAAATCATGTAACAGCCAGCATCTGACAGAACAGATCATTCTCAAATGCTTTTAATGGGTGAGATTATTTAGTTTTTTAGTTATGTAGGAAAATTCTCCACACTGTTGGGATTAACTAGATACATGTAACATGCATGTTATGATAGCTTGCCCATGGAGCAGAGTATCACTTAACAGAGTACAGAAACAATTTAAAGCAATCCAACAACACCACACCCACAGATTAAATTCAATGTTATTGTTGTTGACTAATGCTTTCAGGTAGGCACGTAAAACTGGTATTTCAAGTCTACAATGAAGGCGTTTGTTAAATTATATGATGATGTTGGTGATATCTCAAAATAACAGGAGAAGGGTCAACTTAATAGAAATAACCTATCCCTGAATTTCTAATTGGATGGGTGATTGTTTTTTTTTTCTGAAATCATGAAAGTTAATTTAACAAACACAAAGTTTCAGGCAAAAATGTAAATATGCACATACTGTTAAACTCAATTTATGATTTGTATCATTCAAGACAATAGCATACTGAAAGCTTCCAACATGATAATATACTTTTTGTAGGACATGTGCAATTATGTGTCATTGCAACATAAAAAAAAAAATGCAATCTAAAAACATTTTCTAAACATAGGCATACCTTCCAAATGCTTTTTACATTTTCTGCAGTTGTTAACATCTCAAATCTTACTCTGTCATCTCAAAACGCTCTGCAGAAACGTTGAAAAGTATATTCAGTATCCTTGTTGGTTGTTATATTATGTAATTATGTTACTGTCATGGTTTGGATTCTTGAGCATGTGAGACAAGTGCTTCCATATGCAGATGTGCCATCTGTATGTTTTGCAGCTCTGCCAAGACAAACTGTCCATGACTAGCTCTAAATGTAGCCGAGGCTTGTTAGTGTGTCCGTGATCCTTTAGTGGACTTTTAGATAACATCTAGTCTGGCCTCTACAGTCTCTGATATCCTGTCAGAAATCCTCTTGTGTTGTTTTACATGAAAATTTAATGAATGCAGTGATAGATATGTTCGCCTGTCTGGGATAGAATGTGCACCCATACGTGTTGCATAAAACAACAAAGAAAGACATATTATAAAAAAGCCCTCTGGTTGTGCTCCTTTTCACATTTCAGGTTGAGTTCGAATCAATAAAGCTGGAGCTGACCCACAAGAACGAGGAGCAGGAGGATTTGCGAGCTCAGATGGAGGAGGCAGAGAGGCTCAGGGAGATAGCAGAGAAGCAGCTGGATGAGGCCCTGGAAGCCCTGAAGGAGGAGAGGGAGCAGAAGAACTGTCTGCGGCGAGAGCTCTCCGCCCTGACCCTTAACCCCTTTGATTCCGTGGCGAACCTGGAGCTCCACTTGGATCAGCTGGATGACAGCCAGGAGGAGGGCCAGGGGGGAGAGGGAGAAGGCGAGGGAGAGGATCAGGACAGCGGCATTAATAATGGTCCTGGATCTGCTCCCGGTTCTGCTCACCCTCCTCACTTGGGGGGCTCCAAAAGTAACGGCCTCATCCATCGCTACTCCACTCCACGCAGCAGTGACGTGCTCCTGCGCGCTCCAGCCTCTGGGCTGGTGTCGGACCTGCTGAGTGAGCTGCACTTTTCAGACAGCCAGAAACTAAAACAGCAACTCCTACAGGTAGGCAACAGGACAATATGTGCCACTCTATTAAATGTATTCATATTGTTAAATTATGGTAGCGCTCCAAAGAAAAACAGTGAAAAATGGTTATAACAGGAGAGACTTCAGAGATCAGGTCCAAAGCACACTGGAGCACATAGATTTAAGGCAATCAACTTTGCCGCCAACTGCGTCTTCATCACAGTCTGATGAAATCACAGTTGGCGTCGAAACGTTAGTCTGTAATAAAGTTGATTGCCTTAAATCCGTGTGCTCCAGTGTGCTATGGACCTGATCTCTGAAGTCTCTCCTGTTACAAGATTGCCCTATTCTGTGAGCACCAGACAGGCCTACTATTCCTTAGTAAACGGTTGAAGCGCGCTTAACCTCCTTTCTTCAGTGAAAAATTATTGCCACAAAAAGATACAGGGGCAGTATTTAATTATGTTTAGGGCTGTCAAAGCTAACGCGATAATAACGGATTTAACGCAAATTTGTTTTAACGCCACTAATTTCTTTAAAGCATTAACGCAACTTGCGATTTTTAGGTTGTAGCGGGATCAGTTGTAAAGCTAAAGTGAAGATACTGCCATCATATGAAACTAGAAAATCCATTGGTAACAACCATGTCATGCTGGTTTGGCGCAGAGGAGGCTAAATAACGCAAAGTTTTGACAAGGTAAAACTGGTATGGCCATTTTGAAATGGGTCTCCCCTTTACAGATATGCCCACTTTATGATAATCATATGCAGTTTGGGCCAAGTCATAGTCAAGTCAGCACACGGACACACTGACAGCTGTTGTTGTTCGTTGGGGTTGAGTTTGCAATGTTATGATTTCAGCATATTTGTTTTGCTAAATGCAGTACCCGTGAGGGTTTCTGGACAATATTTGTCTTTGTTTTGTGTTGTTAATTGATTTTCTATCATAAATATATACATACATTTGCACAAAGCAAGCCTATTTGCCCACTCCCATGTTGTCAAGAGTATTAAATACTTGACAAATCTCCCTTTTAAGGTTCATTTTGAACAGATAAAAAATTTCTGATTAATTGCGATTAAATATTTGAATCGACTGACAGCTCTACTTATGTGATATTATTTAAATCAGGAGTAAATACAATGCCAAAATAAGTAATGCTATTTTGTGAGAACTTATTAATAGCCTGTACTCTACTGCTAACTCTGCGCTCTCATTTACTGTGAACACAGTGTGTATTGAAATTCTTCTGTGATTCGCAGAACTGCATTTATATTTAGATGAAAGTATCGGTTCTAATAAGGCTGAGCAGTGCGGATGTCATACTGGTTGGTTTGTGTGTCTAAGCAGTTTACAGGGATTTCTGCCGCTTCCTGCCTTAGACCACATCCCTTGTAGGCTGGTGAAGGAGTGAGTCTTTCTATATTAATAAAAACCACCTGGCACCACGTTGCATCAGCTACTTCACCCAGCAATGTAGTGAACTCCCATCTGATACAGTTATGCCTCACACATAAAGGGTACTTAAGAAAATAAAAATGTCTTGAACTGTCATCCCTCTGAGGGGAAATTATTTATTATTCATGATGCACTTAAACCGGGGGTTGGGTTAGCAGGCTTCTACCCACCAGATGTTGGGCGTGGAGCTGAATGGGGTCAGCCACTGTCTTACATAAAAAATGCATTGACTGTAAAGGTGGTGGGGGGAGAAATTTGTGTTACAGACAACTGTCTTTGTTTTTCTGAAAATAATTGGCAAACAGAGACGGATGATTATTCAACTAATGAACAGGAGTCATTTTAGCAAATTTAAGACATATTATGTTAGGGTTATGGTCAAAATGGTTATCACAAACAATCACGATTACTTATCACAACTATTTATTGATTTTAGGGACAACATATTTGTATTGCACTTTCACATTTAAATAGAGAGAACACTGCTTTCACTTCCACGTTTTGCTACATTCCTGCTAATGTACAAATCTTTGCATCAAAATAAGACTTGTCCTCATTCACAGTGAATCCCCTAGAAGCAAAATAAAATTGTACTAGGGATGAACGATTTTGAAAAAAATATGTAATTGCGATTATTTTGACTGATATTGCAACTGCGATATGATTTGTGATATTAGATGGAATGAGGGGAGGGCATTTTTACATAATTATTCTTATTTTTATTGAATAAAATTTTAAAATGATTATGGCGTGATTTTCGCTGGGATTTATACCAAACAATGATATTTTCTTAAGTCGGTAGAATATGATATGTAGGCCAGGACATCTCTGCAGTATGACAATATTTAATTTAAAATGGTATTTTGACACATTTCACCTTAAACAAATATTGCGCCATATTACAATTTGGATAACATTTTGATTAATTGTGCAGCCCTAAATTGTACCAAAACAAAATATATCAACAGAGAACTGCTTTCACTTTCACGTTGTGCTACATTACTGTTAATTAACAAATCTTTGCATCAAAATATTATGGCATGACATCTCCCCAAAAGAGAAGCCAAAATCGCTCGCCCCCTGGTGGCTGGCTGTTAGTTTAGGAAGCGCATGATTTGATATGCAGCAGAGTTTTCTTTGAGCGGAGCACACATTTTAAACATCAATATCTCAGCCGATCAAGTTAATTTAATTGTGGGAAGCCAAAATCTGGGTAGCCATTAATATTTGATTAATTGTGCAGCCCAAATATATGTTCATATCTGCCAAGATTTTCATCTTTCGTTTGTGTGTGTGTGTGTGTGTGTGTGCGTTCAGGCAGAACGAGAGAAGTCCGGTCTGGTTAGCAAGGTGGAGGAACTGCAGATGCAGCTGGTGATGTCCAAACAGGCCTTCAGTCAGCAAGTGGACAAGGTTGGATCTCTCACCCAACAGCTAGAAGCCGTGCAAGGCACCCTGCAGCACAACCAGGAGGCAGACGACAGGGGAGATGAGACGAGGAATGGAGAAGGAGGCAGTGCAGTCTTCGACTATGAGGTGGACACCAAGAGCAAGGAGGTGCTGGAGGCGCGCATGCGTTCAGCCAGCGAAGAGCTTCTGAAGCTGCGAGATGAACTGTCCCAGGCAGGAGCTCGTTATAACACCCTGGAGCACAGATACAAGCAGGAGAAGGATCGGTGGAGGGCGGAGGCCCAGGAGCTGGCCGACAAGATCCGCCAATGCATCAAGTCCAGCAAGCAGGACCAGGAGCGCATCAGCGAGCTGGAGAAGGAGATCGGAGCCACGCGGAAAGTGGCCATAGATTCAGAAGGGCACTTGAGCGTCGCTCAGGAAGAGCTGCTGGCTTTCTCTGAGGAGCTGTCCAACCTCTATCACCACATCTGCGTATGCAACAACCTGACACCCAAACGAGTCACCCTGGACTATTACCGCGATGGCGCCAGGGCAAGCATCGGAGGAGGTAGTGCACGAAGATCCCACTACGTCTACCCGCAGCACAACTCCCAGAAGAAGCCGCGGGCCAATGACATGTTCAGCTCCAAAGCTTCAGCGTTGCAGTTTATGGGGGAGGTGGACAGTGCAGGAGCCAGCGGAGACTCTCCTACTTGTCCTGGATCCCCCACCCTGGATTTCAGGGACCCTTCAAACGTCCGCAACTTGGTAGCAGTCATCCGTTGCCAGATCAAACACCTCCGGGTAAGACGGCACTGCTGATCACACACAGTATGTCAAATATTTATTAGAATGCCAGGACTTGATTGTTTTTGAACTGAAAGTTATAACCAGTGCAAATTCCTTCATTGTGGCTCGATCACTGAAAGTCAGGCTTTTGTTCTGGTTGAAGGCCATTCCTCCTTCACAAATGTCTTGCTGAAACTAATGCTCAGCTCCGGCTGTAAAATGTAGTTGAGCAGCTCCCGTGTCAGACAGTTTAAATCCAACGCCTGGTGTTGGACTTGTTGACACGTCTGTGTGTGTGTGGGTTTGAATGGATTGGATTATCAGAGGTCAAAGATGAGGCTCGTGGCTTCTTCTACAGAGAATCCTTTCAGAAAACGTCAGTGTCTGGAACACTGGGAACTTGTGTTTCCAATTAGTGAAAAACACAGTTTGAAACGCATATTGTTGCTCTTTTATTTCGGATTCATTTCACAGGTGTATAATAGTATTGTTAAGAAATCTTAGATGAAATATATATATATATATACATTTTAAACAGATTGATTGTTAGGTTTTGGCCATTGTTGGTATTGTGATATTTGGATATACTGTATACTGTATATTGTATATAATATAAGTAGTCGATTAATTGATTAGTTGTCAACTATTAAATTAATCGCCAACTGTTTTGATAATTGATTTGAGTAACTCAAAATTCTCTGAATCCAGCTTATATTATAGTAGTATATTTTCTGGTTCCTTTACTCCTCCATGACCGGAACCTGAATATCTTTGAGTTGTGGACAAAACTAGACATTTGAGGACGTCATTTTGGGCTTTGGGAAACACTGATCGACATTTTTCATTATTTACTGATATTTTATAGACCAGAAATTAAACGACCGATTAGTCGATTAATCAAACAAGAGTGGGGTGCCCTATATAATAGTTCTCGTATTTACTTTGCCAGTGAAACAAGCACATTTAACTCACTTTTCTGAATAACTGTTCTCTCAGGTGGCGGTGGACCTGTGTCGTCAGAGAGGCGCGATGCCTTACTCAGGGTTCAGCAGCACCGGGGAGTCAGAGCGGGATGCTGAAAACCTCATGGAAGAAGTACTAAAACTCAAGTCCCTTCTCAGCACCAAGAGAGAGCAGATTGCTACCCTCAGGACTGTCCTCAAGGCTAACAAACAGGTAGGTCACAGCAAGCCCTAGCTACACTACAGTGTTCCCTTTTTAGCTCCTTGCTCTGTTTTAATACAGTTTTAGTCTAGTAACATGCTAATATTTCACTTATTCCACAATCTGACCCATCACGGACTTTCCCTTAAAACTAATCCTCTAATGTCGTGATTGACGTGAAATGTAGTCTTTCCTCTGTTACCATTTTTTTTTTTTTACCTATTCTGGATAAGGTCCTAACCAAAGAGAGGAGTTCTTCACTATTATCCACACATAATCTTGACGTAAGCATTGACCTGTATCATCAGTGTCTTGTCTAGACATTCCCTTTGGCTCACATGGGTGTGCAACTTGAGTGCAGTAGGATGTTTCACTCCTCAGAGGTTGAACTCTCCTCCCCCACCCCTCTCCTGTGGCACAAGCACTGCGTGACCTGCTTCTGTCATTCCCTCAGCTGTCACTCTCCCTTTCACACACAAACACTCAAGGTGATCTATTTGGCTGGGTTTTAGACTAGGCTAACTGTAAACATTGTTAACTGTGAACACCCAAAGTGCAATAAAACTTTCACAAGTACAAAGCCAATACTTTACAAGCATAAACATGATGTAAACATGTAGAAAAGCGATATTTGAATCTACTCTGTCTGCAGTCTCTCATCCACTGCTGCTGTTTTACACAAGCACAGCGCGCTAGCTCGGGTAATAGCAAAGTGTTACGGACATGTAAGTTATTTTGTTGAATTTCCCCTTTGTGAAGGCTCTGAATGAACAAGTTCCCGCTAGTAAACGGTGTTCCAGTGTTCCAGTGTATGTGTCAGGGGATTTTATTGTGAAAGGCAGAACGGAAGGCGAGGATGCGCTGTTGTTGACAACGTTGGAGGCCGTCATGTTATTATTTTATTACCTTCTTAAAGTATATACGCAACATAACCCTCGACTACACAAGCTAAAACAAAAGCTGTCTGTGTGTAGTCTAACTTTTTAGCTTAGTTTGCTGTATATCTTAAAATTTGGCAAATTCTTAAAACTTACAGTATCTGCCGGTTGAGACATTGGCATTTCAGATTTCTTTCCAGTGAGATATTAATGAGTTTATATGGTGACTTTGCTGTTGTAAATATTACTGTTGCTGCTCTAGAAACAACATTTATCCTAGTTATATTTTTGAAATATTCAGTTCTAGTGCTGTTCTGAATTTAAAGACAACCTCATATCGTTGCAGGCCTAGTGTTAAAAAAAAAAAACAACAACCAGGGAGAGCGATCGGCTTCTGTCCAATCAGATGTTGTTGTCCGCAAACTGTCAACCTCTCCAGCCAATTGGATTGTTTTGATAGTACAGCCCAGCACACCCACATAACAGAGACCACTGCGGGATATCAAAACACTGTTGACAATCTCTGAACTTCAACTGCTCAGGTGCAGCACCTAAGGACTTTTACGCCGTGTCTAAAAGCTCTTTGGTACCAATCTATTCCTTAGGAATTCTAGTTTCATATGATACCAGTACATTCACTGTAGCTTTAATACTGAGCCCGCCACAACCTCTGGAATACAGAATAACGTCCGGGCCCGCCGTTGGGTTGTTAAGAGGTTAATAGTTTATATAATAAACGATCGATACGTGACGTCTGTGTATCGATGCGATATTGCCACACAAAATATTGCGACACTATTCTTGATTATTTTTCCTTCACCCCTATAATATATGATATATGATCAGGACATGGTGGTAATTTGTGTGGTGGGTGCCGACCGTATAGTTTCCTACTTTTTGGTCAATTTGCCAATCACATGCCTGAATGATGGTGGTCAGTTTGATTTTTATTATTAACATATTAACATATTTTCTCTATTCTATTCAAATCATGCATGATAATAAGCAATTTAACACACTACTTTAAAAGGGGAATGATGGTGCTAAAATAGCATATAATGGTACAATTGTCTTTCTGGTCCATGCAGACTGCAGAGTTGGCCCTGTCCAATTTGAAAACCAAGTACGAGACGGAGAAGAGCATGGTGTCAGAAACCATGACGAAACTGCGGAACGAGCTCAAAGCCTTGAAGGAGGACGCCGCCACGTTCTCTTCACTGCGAGTCATGTTTGCCAGCCGGTAAGTTTTCCTTTTATGTATGAGAAAAATAAACATTTTATTCAGCAGTGTTATAAAAGAAAAAAATAACTATTTATTTTGTCCTGTCACAAAGTTTGATAGTGTATTTTAGCTGAAACATGTCAATTATTTCTGATTGTCTGCTCTTTGCTGCTGTTTCTCATGCTTAGTAATGGTGCTCCTGTTGTGGTACAGCGTCTGCTGCCACTCATGTAATAAGCTTACCATGCTTATTACGCTTGTGGACAATCCACCGGTTCACGTGAAGATTATGAGCCACATGCTCTGCCCTGTGCCGATGGGGGAGGAGGCAAGGACAGATTTGTCCCATCGAGCCAGGTCACCTTAGGGAGGGAGAGGCCTAAATGTTGGTGGGAGACTGGGTGGGACGTTAGATAGGATGGGAAGGTGCTGTCAAGGGTTAAACTTACAGATCACAACACTTTACTCACTAATCGCTAACCTCTTTTAAGAATCTGTTGGCATGGATAATTGTTTGGAGGAGTGTGTTTGTATTGGGTTGAGTGAGCTAACTAATCCAAATTAATGCCCTGGTGTTTTCTGGTTTTGTAATGGACAGCAGGAATGTTTTCATTATTTGTTATTGATTGTCAGAGAAGTTTATTACCCGTCTAGGCCGTCTCCAGACAGTTATGAGCTGGCATTTGATTAACCTTAAGCAGGATTGGAGAACAGACAGTGGACAAGGACTACTACTGTCTGTTGCAACAGGCTAAAGATTACAGCTTAGAAAATCCTCTTGTTTATAATGAAGTTATGGGGTGCCATCATGTGGATAGCTGGAGTGACTGCATTTCTACAGTACATGATGACAAGGGAGTATTTAGTATTCAGTCAAATCACACACCCTCATTTCCTTCTCTGGAAATTATTATTATTAGTCGACCAACATAAGATTAATTAATTGCGCACGCACCTGTGTTATTTAACAAGTAAGATTTGTTTTTGCACCAGCTTCTCAAACGATGAGGATTTGCAGATTTTGTTTTGTTTAATATCTATGTAAATTCTAGAGGTGCGGCTCACAAAACTCACGGTTCAGATTGTGTCATGGTTGTGTCAAATATAACTTTGAGAGATGCCCAGATCACGTTCTTTTGCCGCAGTTTGCCGATCGTTGATAAGCCACATTGGCCGATACAGATCGTTTTTAGATTTAAATGTTATCTTTTTACTTTGTTATAGTCATCAATAGTGGTTATTTGCATAAAAACATACAATTCAAATGATTAGGAAATAAAAGATTGTATTTTTATTGATAAAAAGTACTATAACCTGCTTTGAGCTAGTGCTAGGAAGTTAAACAGGTCATAATAATCTCGTCAAAAACTACATTTTACAAGATTACATTTGAACGCATCATGATAACGTTAGAATTTACCTTTGCCCAATACTCATTTTTACTGATATTGACTACGATCCATTACACCACTAGTAAATTCAATAACTTCCAAAAAACATAACCAGTGTGAAGACATCACTTTGTGCTGTGGTAGCTGGTGATCATTTGATGTTTTGTAGATTTAACAAGAAATTTAATTAATCCAAAAAACTGCTAGATTAATCAATAATGATTAGTCACAGCTGGTGTTTAAAGTTTGTGTCTGCCACACTATAAGTCAAGTTTAGCATGTGTGTTGTGTATCTCTGGCTTTGTGCATTAATTTGTTTTTGCCTGCTTGTGCATGCTGCATCTTTTCACTGTGTGCAATCTCTCAGGTGTGACCAGTATGTCACCCAGTTGGATGAGATGCAGAGGCAGCTGGCAGCGGCCGAGGACGAGAAGAAGACACTGAATTCTCTGCTGCGTATGGCCATACAGCAGAAGCTGGCTCTCACTCAGCGTCTGGAGGATCTGGAGGTCCCACTGTCTCCCCACAGCTTGAACAGCAGCCCCCGCCGCTCCCGGGCCAAAGAGCTCGCCACCAAGTCAGGCCGGGCTCCACGGAGCCCCCGAAGCAGCCCTGCGCGCCCGCCGCTGAGAAGCAGTCCACGGGCTAGCCCCGTCCTCGGCGTTTCCGCGATGGCCACGCACCACCTGCGAGGTTTAACACGAAGTCTCCACACAAGCCCCGTAAGAACCTCTCTCTCTCTTTGTCCTGACAACCCCGTCGAGACAATCAGCCGTTCTCGCAGAGACAACGGTCTCCCACGGGACGCCACCTTCATCAGAAGTCATAGTGTCAGTGATATTTTTAACACAGAGTCGAGTCCGGGCTACTCCCCAACACGTAAAAGCTCCACCAGTTCTGTGAACAGCGAGTTCATGGTAAAAACAACACAGGTCAGTGATTCAAGAAAAGGTACGTCCGGTCGGAGAGCTTCAGTCCCCGTACGTCAGGACACCTTCATTACAACCCGCGTTGTACCTGCCGCTTCCACTAGGCGGAAGCCTTCTTTGTTTTCTTCATCCGTAGATAATCTAACCTCTTCTAAAGCTTTGTGTGTGTATCCTAACACATCTGAAGCATGGGGTGAAAATAAACAAAAGCCTGATCTAAAAGCAAACTCTGATACTTCGGTGAGAAGAAAACAGTTGAGTTACAGGTCTAATTCTGTACAGGCAGCAGCTACATGCCGTAACACATTTCAGTCAGACACTTCTCAGTCGAACACCAGATCTTCAGGGGCCCCGACAACCACGTCCCTCCCTGTTCCCGTTCCACCTGGTGGTAAGACCAGGATGACGGGCATCTGTAGAGAGTCTAGGCGTAAATTATCCGCCTCTACAAGTAGAAGTACTGAAGAGTCGCTCATTAATGTCAGTAAGAGCTCTGGTAATAAACCTCAGGGCACACCTGCAAGGCCCCGGAGCGCACACTCTAAATCATCTCGCAGACGATGAGATAAAGTAGCCAGCAGATTTATGCTCTATACTAAGCTACTTTATTTACAGCTGTACATTATGTTATGAATAGAGTTGTATCGATACCAGTATCAGAAATGCGTCCAGGTGTCGGCGAGTACGCCAGTCTATGCACCGATCCGATACCATCATTTATTAACCCAGAATAAAATCAACTTGTTTAACCGCATATCAATTCTTCTTTGCCGCTCCAAAACAGTAGCCTTCCCTGTGCTGTTGTTGCCCAGGATGTATCATGGCTGCCACTGGCAACTACTGTTTTAGAGCAGCGAAGAAGAACTGATAGCAGGTAGTTTGTCATAGCCGTTAAATAATAATAATAATAATAATAACTATATATTTTTTTTTTATACCAATACCACAAGTTCAGGTATCGGAAAGGAAAAAATGGAATTGGAACATCTCTAGTTATAAAGAAAACAAATAAGCCATACTTTATGCTATTAAATATTAAATTACCAATAGATTGTGTTAGAACTAATGCTTATTGTGGTTAAGAATGATTTGCTTTTGTACATCTCATGTTGCTGTTTGGAGATCCTAATTTGCTGATCCTTTTATATTTTGTATTGATCCATTTACCCTTATCAATTACCTTCACCTTTTTCACTTTTATTTGTACTAAATATATTTTTGTTTGTCTCTGTCTCACCCTGTCTCTGTAGCGCTGAAACACTCCTTCCATTACTCCAAACCCCCTCTTCTCCATAAGGACCTGTCTTCATGTTGACTCCCGGCTCCCTCCTCCTCCTCCTATCCTGACTCAAGACATCCTGTCCATCCCAGATATGACGCAACATTCCCCCGTCTACCCACCAGAACCATGGAATTTAAAAAAAAGTAAAACAAAAAAAAAAAAGAATCTCTCATCCCACCCTCTTGGTTTTCTCTGCTCGGAGCAGAGAAGCCTGCATGCAGCCTGGAGAAGGATGAAGAGACTAATGTGCTGCTCATTGCTCTGTGAAATCATTGACTGTGTCTTGTCCCGAGTGGATCCAACTCCCATCTGGTCTTGTTCAAGGCTGCTGTGTGTTGTGGTGAACCATTGACAGTATTTATTCTAGAAGGAGGGACGTTTCATGTGCAGTATTTACTATTTACTGTCCTCAGACTTTGATTCAAGGCTCTAATCTGTTTTAAGGCTGTACGTCTTTACACTCTTGCCTTTAGTCTGCCGTCCTGGTCAGGCCCGTCTGACGTCTGTTAGTGTCCGTAATGCCTAGTTCACACTACACGACTTTAGTTCTGATTTTCCGCTCCTCTACAAGTTTTTGGAGCTCCCCGACAAAAAGCCCCAGATCAGAGGCAAATCGGCGTTGGCTCGCCGTTCGCACATCGGCGCTCGAGCATCATGCGCGACCTGCTCAAAGACGTGAACCGAGTGGAGCCGAAGAGGCCCGCTGTCACTCGCTGTCACACTCCAGATATCTAGCATGCTAAATATCTGGACCTGTCGGGGACTCCGGCCTCGAGCTACAGCCAATGAGAGCACGAGACACGGGTTGCTTACTGTATGTGTTGCATTTGAAGCACAGAGCAAAGTTATTGTTGTAGCTAGAGGAATAAATAGCTAAAAAAAAAAAAAAAAAGTGTGAAAACAGGACATTTTGTGAACACGTGCCAACGATAACATCAGCAACGTGTCTCGCGTATGGTATCACATCATTTACTGTATTTCTCGCGTGTGTTTTCGTGACAAAACATAGTTTGGAGACCTCATCGGGGATTCCTCCACTTGAAAGATCTCGTAGTGTGTGACCCCCCCCCTGTCGCCGGTCAGTCATGTAGCGTGAAAACCACAACTTAAAGACTCCCGATTACAAGACGGCTAGTTGTACTTGGCAGTACTGCGATCTGATGAATTTTAAAGTCATGTAGTGTGAACTTAGCTTAAGCTGTTAGATCCTCTGTGATGACTCTCCCAGGTAGTTGTATTTGTAGAACAATGCAGCCTTACTAACATAACCGCTATTCCACAAGCTTGCTATTGTCTTGAGGTTCCTCTCTTTCACCGGTGATATAGTTACATGCCCTTTTTTTAAAACCCGTTAAATGTCTGGCTCTTTGGCTTTTGCCCATCAGCCACACCCTTTAGACTAGAGGTCAGTAAACATGCTGTTTCATTGATGGAAATAGATCAGCCATATGGTCACCACCTCAGGTCAAAATGAAATAATCAGATACATGATTTGGGAGATCTTTACTTTGCAAACTATGCAGACCAAGTCAGGACAGTGCTTGTGTACTTCCTGCTGTTCTTTAGCGCCAGGGTGAGTTTTGAAACTTGTCTTCACTTTCAGTAAATAGCGGCTGGCTGCAACTGTTACGCAACAGCCATTTAAGCATCTCTCACAATAAGCAGATTTTAGAAGTCATCTGGACGTGCTTAGCATCCCATTGGCTGATCATGTTATTCCTGTCGGTTTAAAAAAGACACCGACTGACATCACTCACGAATTCAAGTGGCTTGGTTTACCTAAAACTAATACTAACACATCGGGCCATGCACATTTCTCTTAGTGACATAATCATAATAACAGTTCCCATTCAGCCTCTGCTTGTTCTCACTCCTTTTGAACAGCTAAGCAACGATACTCATGTTTTGCATTCCATCATTTTTAATGTCACCATGCTTTTTGTCTGCTACCAAAGTAAGCATGTGGTTGCAACGAGCCAGTATTACCCACAACGAAGCTAGCTTTCTTCTCTAGTGGCTACAGTATCCGTTGTTTTCAGTTAGGAATGCTAATAGTGCTAGCAGGCTGCTGTTAGAGTTGTAGAAAAAAATTAAGTAATAATATTGTCACATAATTTTAAAAAGGCATTACACTGATTTGCATCTAGTAGCAAATTATGACTTAAAATGAAGAATAAATGAATTTAAAAAAAACAAAATATGTCTGCTTTGCTAGGCAGAAATCCACATGCAGGTAGCCTGGATAGCAAATAAAAAACAAAACCATGTATCTCCTGATGACCCAGCACGGGTTGCTTATAGAGTAGTTTGATGCCAGGGCTGTGATTTGAGGACAGCAGCACTTATGTTAACAGTAACACACCCGTCTCATTGAATGCAGTTAAAAATTCAAATTGAATTGACCCGACGAGACCAATCATGATCTTTGACACCACGTTTGGAAACGGCTGTTTGAAAAAAACAAGAAGTGAATTCAAGAAAATGTTGACTTCCATGTTTTTTTTTAAGCTCAATTGTCCTGTGGTTTTAATAGAAGAGGCCACATCCTGCTGATTTGTTTTTATTTTTAGTGCCTTGGTTTTGTTCTCGTTTTTAGACTACATCACATTTTCTAAACGGAGGCTACTATTCAACACTGTAGTTGTGATTTCTTTTTTTTTTTGAAGGAATGTTTTATTTACTTTTGAGGAAACTCATTAAGCAGTGTTAGCACTGAACAAAGCGATGTCTCATTTTGGTAAAAATATTTTCACTTTTTAGCGGAGCATGCCTTTATATGAACACATTAGTATTAACTAATGAATTCAAAAATCCAGAACATAATGTATAACATTATAAGATAGAAGGTTAAAGTCTCTCGCTAAAAAGTGGAAATGCTTTAACATCATGTCATATTGCTACGAAGGTTGTAAATGGATTTCTTAATCTATTTAATTCACTCTGTGCAGGTGTGTGTATAATTTAATTTACCATTGTTGTATAATATTTTAACTGTATTTATGTGGTCTGCGTTCTGTGTAAATTGTTCCGGAGGACGACGTGCACTCACTCCGCATAACACATTTGATGGTCCTCAACTTTTTATGTGTATGCAGTTTCCTTTCCTCGACCTGTGAACCACTTTTGTCATGAAGAATAAAAAACAAGCCAACACTGGATGTCTGTTGATCATGTTTTTTTGAGTTATACAATATTGGAATAGTGAGATGCTTTCAGTTTCTTATTATATGGGATTATACAGCAGGCTATTCTTTATTTTGTGGTTAAGTTTAAGCTAAATACATGTGGTCTGTCTGTAGCATGTGATGGTACTGCCCTCTCCTGGCTAAGATCATATCTCACAAGCCGACAACGGTTCATTAACAGTCCCAAGGCAACCCCCTGTATTCGGTGCTTGGTCCTCTCCTGTTCATCCTCTACCTGCTTTCCCTTGGTAACATCACACGGCATCCACTCCTCCACTTCTACATTTCCACTAAATCCATCACCACTGCTACACAATCCACTCTGACCAACTCCCTCACTGAAATCAAATCATGGATGCAAATCATCTTCCTCAAACTCAACTGTGATAAATCAGATGCAATCATCATCTGTCTCAAATCCCTCAGAACGTCTCCCTCGCCATCGACAACTCCACTCTGTCTCCCTCCCCTCACATCCGCAACAGCAACCTCTTGTTGGAACACCACATCAATCACATCGCTAAGACTGCCTTTTTCCATCTTAGAAACATTGCCTGTCTCCACCCATCACTCTCCTTCTCTGCTGCCGAAACTCTGATCCACGCCTTCATCACATCCAGAATTGACAACTGCAATAGCATTTTTTTTTACGTCTCCTCATCAAAAGTCCTAAATAAACTCCAGTACATTCAGAACTCTGCTCACCCATTTCTGCTCCCGTGATCACATCACCCCCTGTCCTCCAGAACCTCCACTGGCTCCCTCTCCCACAACACATTCCAATTCAAAGTCCTTCTCCTCACCCACAAAGCCCTCCATAACCAGGCCTCCCACCAAGCACCGGACCTGGGGCGACAGAGCATCCGCCATAGCCTCCCCCTCCCTTTGGAACTCACTCCCCAAACACATCAGAGACTGCACCAACTTGTCCACATTCAAATCACTGATCAAAACTCACCTTTTAGAACTGCTTTTAATGTGTGATTAATGTTGTGTTTTATGTATTATGTATTATGATGTTCTTATTTATGATCATTTTAACTGTGTAAAGTGTCATGAAAAGCACTATATAAATTAAATATATTATTATTATTATGGTAAAAGCACTCATTCTACAATCTTACTGGATGTTTTTCCTAGTAGGAGGAAAATGAGAGAAAGTGAACATCTGCAATATGCTGCATATTTAACTTTAGCCTACATTTGAACTACACTTCAATTGAGTGTGAAGTCATAGAAGTGACTCAGCCGAGATGTTTGACTAATAACAGAATTTCCATCTTGGATGACGTGCAAACACGGGCTCAGATGTGGATTAGGACATGAGTAATCATGAGCAAATCTTCTGGGATTTGTTAAGTCAACAAAAAAAAATCCACCGCAGATCGTTTGATGAAGACAGTTCCCAGAGATAATGACATTTAATTAAAAAAATTGCAACTTGTAAGAGAGTTTACAAAAAAAAACCAAGGGCATTAAAATACAAAGTTAATACAGTATCACCCAAAGCATAACGTCTAGTCTAAAACATTCACAACAAAGATTAAAGCCTTAAATGAGTTCCTCAAAACTACTTAGTTTCATCAGACTCTCAGATTTCTTAATCTGTGGTTGATTATTTCTTTCTGTGAGCATGGAGCAACATATTGTAGAGCAGACTTTCCAGGATTAGTACTCACCGCTGGAACTTGTTTTTAAGGCCAGTCTGCAGAATAAGTTTGATAAGAGCCAGATCTCCTTGTGAGGAGTTAAGATAAATAAAACAGTAGTCTATTTAGAAAACCTTTATAAGAAAACACGAAGCAATGACGCATGGGTTCTGACACAGAAAGAAAGGAAAGGCCGTGCTGTTATCGAAAGTGTACCATACAATTTCCAGATTATGAATCTAATAGCAGAATGGTCCACATGATCTAGTGATATTAGGCTTTCTTTTTGTTTAATATCATATCATTTCACTATTTAAGATTACTCAAATGGAAAAGTCTGAAAAGGAAAAATCACTCTTAGACTGAGATTACAACTCGTACATGCACCCAGTTACAACGGTTTACAAGGAAAAACAAAGTTGGAAACCACTGATCTGTATAAATGTGACTTTATTGAAACAAATTTAAACACAGCCTGTACATAGAAACATATTCGCAGATGCATTAATATGCACACAGATCCACATTAATGATGGCAGGCTCCCACAGTGCATTTGTGTTGTGAAAATGCTGAAAATCCTCAGTTTGAAACCAGATGTGTTATCTGGTCATGTGACAATAACTGAAAAGCCTCAAAAATTACAGTAAAGATGTGAAGAGGAAAGAGTTTTCTCTGACGCTGATCAATAAAGAAAAAACGTGTCTGTAGAATCTTTTGCCAAACTGTCATGAAGGTTGTGCAACACTGAGTGTCTCACAGAGCAAACACACCCACCCCTCTGTCCCAGGATGGTGTTTACTGTCACACTCCCTCACATGGCCAATCCAGCCACAACATTTGGTCTCTGCTCCTTCATGAACAGCATGAAAGGATTTGGCGGCTTCTTCACATATTGATGATCGTCCTGCTGGTCTTCTGTAAAGTAAAGTAAGCAGAATAATGGGGTGAAATGAATCCTCGTCTGTGCTGTTTTGTACATTTTAGCCATTAAAAAAAAGACTTATTATAATAATATTCATGCTGGCATCTTGGTAGACAAATAACAGACACCTGCAATATAACAACAATTTTATATAAGGTGAACGTGGTTCGATTATTATCAGACAGTTAATCAAATTTTATTTATATAGCACATTTCATACGACAGGCGTTGACTCAATGTGATTCAAATAAAAACAAAAACGGGCAAAGATCATATATGATAAAAACATATAAAATAAGAACATATAAGATAAGAAGGTATTATTATTATATTTATAATAATAATAATAATAATAATTGAATAATAACTAATAATACTGAGTCTAAAATATAAGTTTCCTCTGTTAACCATACACTAAACACAACTAAAAGCTTGCAAAAAAAGATGTGTTTTTAGTCTGCTTTTAAAAGATAAGCTGCAAGGGTGTCACCTTTCTACCAGGCCGCATCACTAAAAGCTGGTTTACTGATCTAATTAATTCAGTTGAACTATAAGGTGCACTTGAACTAGATCGAACAGATGTAACTCTGACACAGACTATTAATAATTAAATTGTAAATTTAAGTATAAATAAATTATGTATTTATGCTAACGAAAGACTTAATTAAACTTAAAGACTGCACAGAGTCTTCCTCTAAAATGTGTTATTTTTCTATTGGAGTTTTGAACTAGAGCTGCAGGACAAAGTATTCACGTCCAGAATAGATGTGTGTGTTTGTTTTTTACTGTGACTGTTATGCTACTTTATACTTGTACTCCACTACATGTTAGAGGGAAATATTGTTCTTTTTACTCCAGCACATGATCAGTTACTGATAAAGAGTCAAATAGTAACTATAATCAGCAAATACATTATTATGTATTTTTACTTACCCTACATTAAAATGAACCCACTTGTACAAGCTGCAACATTAGTGATTCTCACACATTAATGCATCCTAATCATAATACAATATATATATAATATATAATTCTGAAATTGACCATTTTGCAAAATGAATGCTAACATATATTAGCACAAGTAAGACAATGAAATTAGGCGATACCCTAAACTGCCATTTTTCATTATAGGCTACAACGTGAACAACTACCATTCAACAAATGAATTAAAATTAATGCATGGACCCTTTTAGCCTCCTTTGCATGTTGCAAAGGTCCCATATTATAAAAAAGTGAGATTTTCATGTTTTTTTTATTATAAAGCAGGCTTAAGTCTTATATAAATACTGTGAAAGTATCGAAACACTCAATCCACAGGAAAATACACACAGCCCGTATTCAGAAACTCTGCATTTGAAACAAGGTGTTAGGATTTCTGCCCGTTTGTGATGTCACGAATATACAATATTTAGACACTTGACACAATTTTAAACGTAAACATTCTAAATGTGTCCCAGTTTATTCCTGGTTGCAGTGGATGTGAATGACATCAGCTGACAGGAAGTACACAGGGACCCAAGCTGTTGCCTTGCAACGCAATTCTCTTGCAATTCCGTCAAAATGCGCTAAAACGGAGCGTTTCAGACAGAGGGTAAATACAGGTGTAATCAGGCTGACAGTATGAGGAAAATAAAGTTTTTTTTTAACATTACAGCATATAAACATGTTCTATTAGAAACACAAAATACAAGTATGAAGCTGAAAATGAGCACGATATGGGACCTTTAAGATATTCTTCTTCAGTGAACAAGGAAGGGAAGGTCCTGAATGCATTTTGAAGAAAAAAAAAATCACAAAATAGTCTACTTGTATTATCAACTCTTCTCTCCTGTGAGCAGGTGTTTGTTATGAGCAGTCAGGACTGTGGTTGTGATTGGCTGCAGCGACTAGAGACCTTCCCCTTCCCTTTATATAAAGGGGCGTATTTATCTGGTGGAAAGGCTTCAACAACACAGATGCTTCCATGTGGTAGCTAGTTCCAGCCTGCAGCCAAAGCAGTGTTTTTTTTTTTAAACGGTTTTAGACTTGCACAGTGAAAAATGTCTTTTAAGGTAGTGGGCACAGCATTCACACGCACACTGTGGACTACTAGAGGACAAAGCAGGACGCCTCCTCCTGTTGCACGGACCCACAAAGTGAACAGACTTTCTACAACAACATGCAGCAGGCTGTCTGCAGGAGGAAAGCAGGGCAGTCACGAACAAAGTTGCAGCTCTGAGTCTGACGGGCCGAGTGGCGACGTGCTGCGATCCTCACCCTCCACCAGCAAGGAGCCTCCTCCTCCTCTCAGCGGCTCGAAGCGACCCAAGGAGCCCGTGGGTGCTCCCGGTGTTACTGGTGTGAAGAGACGGTCCTACACCTCCACCTCCAGCACGCCTTCAGCGAAGCAGAGCACCTACCTGTGGGCTCGGTACAATGACACCAAGCGGCTGGTTCACGGTAAGAAGAGGGCGCCTCATTTAGTCCGCAAAGTCACCCCAAAATACTACCATCCACGTCACCATGGCTCTCTCTCTGCTCAGACATTTTGTTCCCTCGGTGTTTTTATTTCTCTTTCAGAGTAACATTAGACCACAGACAGATGGCACAATCATTCTGCTGGTTCCTCCACGCCGAACGCATGTTATAATGAAGTTTAAACCTACTAGTGTGCTGTTTTTAAATAAAACCACAAGTGAACAAGTTTATATAACAAAAAAACCTAGCTAGACAATAGGTTACATTCTTTTCTTTCTTTTCTTTTTGTTTTTACTTTATTTGTTTTTACTCGCAGACATTTACATAAACATACTTAATTAGATACAAATATGAAGTGAACCAACATTTCCACTTTTTTTACAATGAAATTATAGAACATGGAAATAAAACATGGGATGCTTTTCATGTGAAATAAGATCAAATAAATCATAATTAAAAAAACAAAACAATTACATTTAGAAAAAAGAGAAATTAAACAAAGGGCGTTTTGGAGAAATATACTTTTTTCACTGCTTTCAAATGTCCTCAAACTTAGTTTCTTGAAGCCTCATTGAGAAAGTAATTATTTCCATTAAAAATATTTAATAAATTACATCATACCATTTCTCTAATGATGGGGTATCTGGTTTAAGCCATTTCTTAGTAATTGCTTTTCTAGCAGCTACACTCAATATTCCAAATAGGTATTTTGTTTTAATATTTGTAGATGTTGAAAGTAGAAGACCAAACAGGAGTTCGTCCCACTTGAAAACCATGTTTGTAGGAAATATAGTAACTAATTCTGTGTAAATCTTACGCCAGAAAGAATTGAGGTTACATTTTCATATACTTTAAAGTAGGCAGCAATTAGCTACTTTTAGGCTAATTGGCCCTTTTCACAGCGGCCACTTTGACATGTCATTGCAGGGTAAACACAGGTGTAATTAATAACATTAATCATGCATGCTGGCTCACTGGAATGGCTGTGACACTAGATAGAACAGGATCATAATTATTTTTTTCCAACACATGTGTCTACCCGGCAATCTCATGTCAACATGGCTGCTGTGATTTAAATAAAGACAAGTTGATAATGAGTTTCCCATAGTTTCTCTTATGTGTTTTTAAAAACAACCCTAACGTTGGCTAATAAAAAACCCTAGCTAGCCTATAGGTTACATTTTTTTATACTTTATTGTAGTCAGCAATTAGCTCCTTTAGGCTAATAGGCCCTTTTCACAGCAGCCATTTTCACACGTCATTGCAGGGTAAACACAGGTGTAATTAATGACCTTAATTAAGGCCCGTTCTATTTAGATGGGCCAGGGCCCTGGTATTGGTATTGTGCATGCTGGCTCACTGGAATGGTTTTGACACTAAATAGAACAGGACCATAATTCATTTTTATCAATTACACCTGTGTTTACCCTGTGATGCCATGTGAAAAGGGCCAGCTGTGTGCTGTTTTAAACAAAACGACAAGTGAATAACAAGTTTCCCACAGTTCGTCTTATCTGATTTAAAAACAGCCCAAACGTTGGCTAATGAAAAAATAGAAATAAGACTCGTCAAAACAGAGTATATGGTTGGACTTTGTGTGGTCAGCCTGTGAATTTGTGGTTAAATTGTTATACAAATAGTCAGTGGTCATGTCTATAATGTACTCTAGTATGTACCCTATCATGGAGAGCATGTGATTGGTCCTTGGTTTTCTGCTTTCCGTTTCAAACTGGAAACAAAATGGCTGCCTGCTCGTAAACTTTCTGTTATTCTGTCTAAACAATCCACCAAAATCTACTTCTGAAAACATTTTAGCAAGAAATAGGCTATCCCACTGCTGAATCTAATTTCACTTTAGAACTTGATCGCCTAGTTTGACAGCATGGTCTAAGTTTCGTGAGCCGGACACGTTGCGCCGAACAGGCTCATTTGCATAAAGGACTGTTCTCGCCTTTTTCATTTTGAAAGCGCAGCGGCCAGTGAGGAAACTCCAACACTCAGCTACAAGTCGTGTAACTTCATCACTGTCAGTCACTCAGTGACAGACTTTTGTGTTTGTAGGGCTGACCCTCTGCGATCCAGCCAAAAATGGTTGTTCAGGGTAGAGCAGACCACTAATTTAGTATCATGTCATCTAGCCAACATTACATTTGACAGCAAGTTAAAGAGTTGGCTCATAGAAACATACCAGCTAACTTGTTGTTAGGTGGTGCATAAATGTATAAAGTCAAAGGATAAACATGGAGCAAAATGAAGCATGGGAAATGTACATAAATAAAAAAATTGAGTGATTCAACTTTAGAACACCATGAGGTTACTGTGAGTTTGTTTATTTAACATATAATATTGAAAAGTTATCAATAATATTTACTTTTCAGAGTTGTTGTTCTCTCCATGTGCTCCAGCCCTGTATGCCAAAAGTATCAACAGTGAAAGTACTCATCATGCAGCATAAATTATAATGCCCCCCTGCAATGTTATTATGATATATGTATATATTAGTATTACTGATGCATTAAAATGCAAACAACATGAACTGTTGGATTGTAAAATTTACGAGAATGTCGCATATGTATATTATAAGTATTTAGCTATCCGATAAATGTGGAGTATAAAGTACAATATTTGTCTCTGAAATGTGGTGGAGTAGAAGTGTATATAGTAGCATAAAATGGAAAATACTCATGTAAAGTACAGGTAACTAAAAGTTGTATTAGTGCTGTACTTGCATAAATATACTATGTGCTGTTTTTTTTTTTTTTTTTTTTTTTTTTTTTTTTTTTTTAACTGCGTAATCAAACATTTGTTCTGTAATATGTATAGAAGGTTTTTCTCTCAGTAACTGATTCAGTACCAAAGCATGTATTCTAAACATGATGCGTTTTGATTAAAGCTGCTCATGCACTCTCAGACTGACGAATAACTTCATAGATCTAATGTTTTGAAATGTGACTCGGCGTGGAAGTAGAGACATTTTCATTAGTAGAGTGACTGGGCATGTCTGCTGCCCATCTGCCGCCCCCATAGAACTGTCCCAGGACAGAAGGCCATGGTCCACTTTCACCTATTTGACCCAGTCCTGTGCTCATACTCCTGCCAGTGTATCAGAGGAACAGATTGTAAACTGTTTGTTTAATCTGTGCCCATGCGTTGGCTGCGTGGCTGTTATACTTATCAAAGTGTGCAACAGTAACAAGCAAAACTCCTACAATAGATAATGAAAAGAACCTCCATTGCAAAGGGAAATGGATGCTATGCTCACACTCAGAGATAAATAAAATACTCTTAATCTGTAAGGACTGTACAAAATGTATTTTTTGGATGGACTTAGTTCTGTAGCGTTAGTTGACATCCTGGAAACACACATTACGCAACCTCCGATGAGCTTGCCAGCCTCACTAGATTGAAAACGGATGTGGAATTACTGCTTTAGTCTCTGTAGAAGTCCATAATCTGCAGAGAATATTACAGATTTGTTTTTATTTTGCATCGTGAATGGCCTAATTCTACCCTTCCTCAAATGAAAACAGTGACTTGTGTTTTGTTCCCTTATCTTCCTCAGTCGTTCTCTGACTTGATCTGCTTTTGACTAGTTTTATTTGAATGCGGGTATCCCATCTGCTCTCAGACCTGATCCCACCGGGTGCGTGCAACCTCCTCAACTCCTCCACCATCTACGCCAACAATGAGGTCGACCTGGCTGCAGTGGACATCTACGGCTTTGACTATGACTACACGCTGGCTATGTACTCAAACGCGCTCAACACGATGATCTTCAACACAGCAAGAGGCTTCCTAATCGAACACTTCAAGGTGTGTTTTACTGTATAGTTGCATCAAGTATATCGGCATGGCAACTGCTTTTAGATTCAGGTTAAGCTTTGTCCCTTTTGTCCTCCTGCTTGACAGTACCCTGAAGGCATCCGCAAATATGATTACATTCCCAACTTCACCGTTCGGGGTCTGCACTATGACATCCAAAAGGTAAGTTCTTTTAAATCCCGTTGCAGGAAGAGTAATGTTTACATTTCTCTGTACAGATAATGACACGTTTCTTCCTCTGTAGGGTCTTCTGATGAAGATAGATGCCTTCCATTACATTCAGTCAGGAACAGTGTATCGGTAAGAGCTTGATGCTGTTTTGAGTGTATGTTAAGTTACACTTATGCCACATTGTTTCTTATAGTTACTTTATCTACATCCCTGCTGCTGAAGGCATCTATCTTTTGTCTGATAATGTTTGCATTTATTTATGTGTTATGTTCCCAGGGGACTGAGCCCAGTGCCAGATGAGGAGGTCCTTCAGCTCTACGGGGGGACTTACCATATACCCCTGGAGCAAGACAGTGGCTTCTATGGAAAGGTGAGGAGGATGTTTTTATACGTCGGTGACAGCCGTTGCTGGAGGCATTATGTTTTCGGGTTCATCTGTATGTACTATGGCATACTGATTGTCCATAGTTAATCGCACATTTTATCTGTTCAAAATGTACCTTTTTAAAGGGAGATTTGTCAAGTATTTAATACTCTTATCAACATGGGAGTGAGCAATTATGCTTGCTTTATGCAAATGTATGTATCTTTTATTATTGGAAAGCAATTAACACAAAACGATGACATATTGTCCAGAAACCCTCACAGGTACTGCATTTAGCATAAAAAAAGATGCTCAAATCATAATATGACAAACTGAAGCTCAACAACAGTTGTCAGTGTGCTGACTTGACTGACTTGCTCCAAACTGTATGCGATTATCATTATCAAGTGGGCATTTCTGTAAAGGGGAGGCTTATATGTTATACCCATAGAATCCATTTTCAGGTCAAGGGACCCCTTTTGAAAAGTTTTTCCTTGCCAAATTTTAGCAAGTTTGGCGCATTATTTAGCCTCCTTTGCTAGCTAGCAAGCTGGTTGGTACCAGTGGTTTCCTTAGGTTTTCTAGTTTCATGTGATGCCAGTATCTTCACTCCAGTTTTAAAACTGAGTCTGCTACTACCTAACAATCGCAAGTTGCATTAATGCGTTAAATAATTTAGTGCCATTCAAACAAATTGGTATTATTATAGCGTTATATTTGACGGCTGGCTGGCTGGCTCTCAAATGCTAATTATATTTATAAGATGATGAATTGATGACATTTTGGACAGACATGGATGTAAACTGCAATTTGACGGAGGCACACAATCATGAGGCGGTAGATCTAGTTTTAAGTATAGTAGTGTACAGTAATATGAATACAAGTAGATAATCTCTATCAGGTACTTCAGTTGGCTTTGACTGTTGTGTTGAGAGAGCTGCCTGACATTTCGAAGTTATTGCCCTTTAGTATTCAGATATTTTCAGAATATCTCTTCTCTGTGAAACATGTGTTGATTTGGATTCAGGTTATTAACTTTGTGGGCTCAACACATCTGATATAATCTCATCTGGCCACTCTCGAACAGGGATGTAGTTTGGGATTACATCAGTCCACAGATTTTTCAAGTGTCAGGCTTTGCGTGGCTTAACTGTTACATAAACCCCGATGTTGAATTTTGTAATCTCATTTGTTCCATTGTCGTCATGACATGACTCAGGAACTCTGTGTCCAACAGAATAATTTGCTTTTAGATTTCTAAGCTGCACTCAGTCACGGAAAGTACAAATCTCTATTGAGTCTGACAGCCACAAAGGTTAACCTGACTTGTGTGCTAATTAGGAGCAATTTGGACTGATGTTTTGAATCGGGCTCAAACTGTTTTTCTGTGTTTTAAGTGTTTTCCAGCAGCAGGAAGTATGCCTCTCCCGTCTAATTCTCCTTGAAAACATTCCTATCCAGAATAGTTTTGCTGTGACTCTTATCTCATTTGGGTACTCTGTTTTCAGGGTAGCCTCTCAGTGGACATTGGTTGTAGTGGAAATGGTTCCATTTCCTTATGTGAATAGAAAGTGTTGATTTTACAAGTTCAAAACATTTACTGCATCCCAAGTAATTATTAAGCATATTTTCTATCACAGGGACCAAAGGTGAAGCAGTTCATGGACATCTTCTCCATTCCCGAGATGATGCTGTTGGCCGCCGCAAATGATTTTTTCATCACCAACGACATCGAATACGATCCAGTTCACCTCTTCAAGGATGTCTCGGTGAGTATGCCCCCTGACTCGTGCTGTGTTGAATATGACGCCCTAATGTTTCAAGTTGTGGCCTCACACTGAGAAGCATACTGAGGCCAGTGTAATTGACCGTTTTCACACACTGTGATTCTACAGCTGGAGGCTCAGGAATCTGCCGAGCTCAGTAAAAGTGTGCAATGGACTTTTATGGGTGGAACAATAACTGCGTTTCCTCTTGGTCCTGGGATGCCAGGGTTTTTGGTTACAGGGCAGTGCAGCTTAATATTGGCTTTGATTTTTTTAAAAAAAACAACGCAAAATGTCAGGTTTTTAAAGTTACTACAAGGAGTTTTTAACTGGTTTTGGAACGGTCTCAATTTAGTACTGATGCCTCCTATATGACCTACATAAACAAACAAGACCATCAGCGAGAGGATTGGCTACTTCTATATAGTTATTCTTAATGCTTGCCACTGTGTCCGATTCTGGCAAAATCCTGCAGGTTTACCAGAAACTCCTTCAGCTCAGACTGCAGCGGACAGATCCGGCTTTGTTACCGCCTTTGACCTGCATTCGGAGCCAGGGATGTCATGATACCAGAAATTTAGTAGTCGATACCAGTGAAATTCCACAATTCTCTATACTACTAAGTAAATCCCATGTACTTCAACATACACTCCTTTATTTCCGTCTGCATACTGGGTTTTGCAAATTTATTATTAATCCCTGATGATCCACTTTAAGTTTGTCACCAAAAACTGAATTTGACAAGATTACATTTGAACACATCATTCCGTTATAATTTACCTTTGCCCAATACTAATTTTTACTGAATACCGGAACATATCATAATTGTAATTTAATGGAACCTCCGTTAACGTTAGCAGTTAGCTCCGTTATTTAGCCAAGCAGGACTGTGCTGCTTACTGGCTGCTAACAGCTAGTGTTACTAGCTTCTTAGCCAATTTCAACATTGATTTGTTGTCAACAATGTAACATTATCGGGGAAATTTTCTTTCGTTCCCAGGCCGAAGGGACGCCGTTAATCTTGAGCCCTAATCTACCTGTGGTACTATAGAAAAATGATCACATGATCAAATCACATTTTCAGAATTTGGCGGGAGATGGAGAGCTCCGTGCCCAGCAGCAGTGGCTCTTTCTTGCAGAGCTTCGCCTCGCTGCTCCACCGATCCTACCGCTCTCAAAATAAACACAGAATGAAAGTTCCTTGTAGTAACTTGAATCGTATTCATATAATGGGCCATTTCTTTCTGAAGGAGTGTAGTTAGTCGCTATCTCTCCGCACCATGAAATCTGGAGATCTAGAATTGTGAAGACATGTTGCCTCTGTCTCTTATTTAATCCTCAGGAAGCAATTGGTATGGTTCACCTGAAAGGCTACATGTACAAATGGGTTGTGGAAGATCTCGGTAAGAATTTTTTTTTTTCCCCCCCTAAGTTTGTATCAAACCAGCACATTACTGCACATAAAATAACATTACAGTAACATTTTGTGCTGTCTTCTTTCCTCTCCATAGATAAGTTCATTCTAAGAGGAGAGGAGACGGATGCCGTTTTGCATCGATTGGTCAGTCAGGGAAAGAAACTGTTCCTCATTACCAACAGTCCTTTCAGCTTTGTGTAAGTGTTGGCTATCCGTCAGTTACGAGTCCACTCTGACTCATAATGTTCTGTTGCAATCAGTTATTCTAATGTTTTTCCTCTCCTGTGTGCAGGGACAAAGGAATGACACACATGGTGGGAAAAAACTGGAGAGACTTCTTTGATGTTGTCATTGTCCAGGCGGACAAACCTCACTTCTTCACTGACTGTATCAAGTGAGTAAATGTTTTGGAGAAAGTGGGGATCAGAACGTTTATCATCTGGTTCAGACATGTTCTTAAAAATTGTTATCTCGCATAACAGACCCTTCAGGCGCTTGGATTGTAACGGAGACCTTCGGTGGGAAAAGATAAACAGTTTGGACAAAGGACAGGTCTACAAACAGGTCTGTATTATTTTTGGCTGCATGTTTGACTTCTTTTCTCTGTTCTTCTTCTCTGAAAGCCAAATGTTTCCCCATGTTTGAGCTGTCCCTGACCCTGTAATCACTAGGCTTATATCATCTCTCTATTTAGGAGCTGTGTTTTTACATGTTGTAAATGTTGCACGTTTTTACTTGTTGCTTTCTGTGTGTCTTAATGAACTAAAGAGAATGGAAACGTGTGGTTTTCTTTTGTGTTTCAGGGAAACCTGGTTGACTTCCTCAGACTGACAGGTTGGAGAGGTTCAAAGGTTCTGTACTTTGGAGACCATCTCTACAGTGACTTGGCTGTAAGTATCAAAGCACGGTGATGCCATCACTGATGAATCACTGTGTTAAGGATCCACAGTATGACAACTGTTATTGTGATTAGGATGCTTTATCTATGTATTTAATGCACATATCCTAGGTATTCAGAATTACCTCTCAAAGTGGGAATTTTACAAGAAATGTAATAATTCAGGATTTTAAATGAATCCAATTGTACATTATTTATGGTCCAGGCCCTGTTGAACACTAGGGATGCACTGATCCGATATGATCTGATATTGGATATCGGGCCGATACTGGAGCAACAAACACAACTTTTAACCAGAAGACCAGAAGAAGAGTGTTTGAGAGACCGGTGTTTTGTTTTGCAAGTTACATTAGTGATGTTTGTCCCGTGTTTTGTGATGTTTGTGCCGTGTTTTCTGTAGTTATGTTATGTTTTTGTTCGTATTTTACTTAATTTACATACTTATTTCAAGCCCAACCATAACATTATTCCTAAACCTAACTGCGGATGTTACCGTTTTGTTGGGTGGTGTAAAAAATGACACACGAAAAAGGCTAAAGGGAGATGACCACAAACATGCCAGCCTTTTGGAGGTATTTTACCCTTACTTGCTTTAATAATAAATACCAATTCAGTAAATTTATATCTATGCATTTATTTGTTACATTTTGTTTTACAAAATTAGGAAAGCAATGTTTAAGTCAGGCCTTATGATGCTTTACACATCAAAAAATTATCCCAGTTACTTCCGCACAGCGGAGCAGGTTCAGGTGACTTTATTTGTACCCGTAGGTAGATTTGTCTTGCAGCAAAAATAGAGGATGACATCCGTATTGACAATGAGGTAGAGCACAGACAAGAGACAGACATACCAAAAACATGACAAAGGGTACTCAAAGGCTTACTGAAATCAGGACCCAGCAAAAAGAGAAGGCCACAAGAACAATATAAAAAAAACTACTGAAATATCAGGACAGAAAAGACACAATAAAATGAGAAAAGGGATAAAGTTCCATAAATATGTGCAAAGCTGCTAGGACGTATTTAAGTGAACAATTGCAGCTGGAACAAAGCTGTTCCTGTAGCGCTTTGTTCTACACCTTGGGACACTAAACCTCCGACCAGATGAGAGAAGCTGCAACTCAACCAGACAGAGGATGAGTCAGCTGGCTATCGGCTGTAACTGCTGAGTATACAGGGACACTAAGCTCAGCTGTGACTCACCAGTCAGCCGACTGGACCATTTAATAATCTGACTGAGCCTATTTTGTCCTTCAGAGGCAGAGTACCAAACCATGACACTAGTGAAAAGGATAGAACAGACTCAATAAAATAGCGTCATCACGGTTTTTCCAATGTGAAAGTGGGACAGCTTCCTCAAGCAGAAAAGGCGCTGGTGCCCCAAAGTTGCCTGGTGCCTCAAAGTTCAGTGTAGTGTCAATGATGGTCCCGAGGTATTTATGACTGCACATGTTCGACAGTTTGACCCTTGATAGTTGTGACTTCAGGTTTACAGGCATGTCTTCTAAAATCAATGACCATATCTTTGGTTTTAGATAAGTTTAGTTGCAGATATGATTCTTCACACCATTTGACAAAGTCATCAACTACAGGGCCATGGCTGCTCTCATTGCCCTGAAGAAGACTGACAATCACAGTCATCCGCATACTTTAAAATAGTTCAATTTTTAAAAGTGCTCTGACACATTAGTGTAAAGAATAAAAAGCAAGGGTGAGAAGCGTACAGCCTATTAATTAAACACTGGCATCGGGACTGAAAAAGTTGGATCGGTCCCTAGCAAACACAGACATACACACTGCCAGATGCCCACTGTCTCCACTTGTTGCACAATTCTGAAAATTTCCAATGTAACATTTGGGTGGGGCCAGACAGGGGCTGCAATGGGAAGATTTCAAACACTAGATGGCAGTATAGACTGCCTGATTGTTTAAAAAATGTAGAATCAATGGCATGGATTTCTGTGTAGAAAGTACACAAACATGTTAAAAGAAACTTATATATTATCAGAGTTTTAAAATTAGGTTTGAAGTTGGCTAAAGTTGGGGTGTGGTTTGTTTCCGTCTGTGTGCAGCAGAGTATCTAAAACCCTTTGGTGTTGACTTGAGGCACTACTGCCACTTCTACTACTGAGAAATGTATTTTGGCCCAAGGTTGTAAAGTAATTTCTGAACCAGCAGCAACACTTATGTAAACATATTATGTAACTAACTGGAAGCTGCTGATTCTCTCCTAAAACAAAGACATCCAGAATGGGTGAAACTTAAGACGCCTGGTGACCAAACATGTTCCTGCTGAGTATATTTGGTGTCTCTGCTCAGATACATTGAAAGATGGGTAAATATGTGGTTTGAAAGGGCTTTACTGCTTCAAGAACCAAATATCTTGCCGTGGATTAAATTCCCGTGTAGTATTCTACTGCTTCTCTCTTGATAAAGTTACAATTTGACGAAACACTTTCTCTTGTTGTGGTAGGACCTGATGTTGAGACACGGCTGGCGTACAGCAGCCATAGTACCTGAGCTGGAGCAGGAGACCAAAGTGGTGAGCACAGACCGGTACGCTCTGAGCCTCACCTGGCTCCAGGCTTTGACCGGCCTGATGGAGCGCCTGCAGGTGAGATGTGAATCCCTAGAGTATTTGGAGCTTTTAGGGACTCACCGAATAACAGTGTTTACACACCTAATAATGCAAGTCTCGGTCTTAACCAACTCCAATCCAAACATGTAAGCCTCACATTGCCAAGTTAATGGACGGTAAACCACAATCTGCACTGACACTCATTTCCAGTGGTTTGTCATTAGTTCTTAACCGGTTTGATGACATACTGACAAACAGGATGTCAAAATATAACTGTTCTCACCCTTGAACTGAGGATCAGATAGTTCTTTGCTTTTGTATGTGTAAATATTAGGTTTAACATCAAGTGTTTTGTTTTTTGTTTTTTGTTTTTTTTTTAAAAAAAAAAAAAAATTATAACAGACCTCAATTTACTCATGGTGTTTCTTTATCTTAGATCCATTGGGACCCAGAGTCTAGACTGATTTTTGAAGAATGGCAGAAGGAGAGAGAAGAACTCAGGTGGGTGACATTATCTTAATCCATCATGCAATCTTATGCACTTCCCAATGACCCTGCATTCATCACATACAGTACACATGTATGCTGTGGTGCAATAATTAAAGCGCGGGGCTTAAGTACAGTTCTGAGGTGCTTGCACTTAACTTGAGTATTTCAGTTTAATGGTACTTTATACTTCTGCTTCACTACATTTACATGACAGCTATTAGGGTATAGAGTATTGGCAAGAATCTGGCGATATGATGCACATCATGATACAGGGGTTACTATTCAATTTATTGTGATACTGTAAGCAAGGTTGATGTATTGTGTTTTTTTTTTAATCTAATTTAATGCATCAGTAATAATAATATAATATAACACTGCCAGAGGGCATTCTGCTTGCATAATAAATATTTGATACTTTTAAGGACAATTCACTTCATTTTGAGTGCAAGACTTTCAGTCGTAATTGGGTATTTCTACTTTGTAGTACCTGAATACTCCACTTCTTCCACCACTACACATATGAATTCATGATGCTTGAAATAATTTGAACTTATACCCTAACCTTTTATGCTGCAGGGCGATGACAAAGAACTTGTTCAACCCTCAGTTTGGCAGCATCTTCAGGACGTGTCACAACCCCACATACTTCTCCAGACGCCTGTCTCGTTTCTCCGACGTCTACATGGCCTCTCTCAGCTGCCTCCTGAACTACGACCTGGAGTACACGTTCTACCCTCGCCGCACCCCTCTGCAGCACGAGGCTCCTCTGTGGATGGACCAACTTTGCACAGGCTGCATGAAGACGCCTTTTCTGGAGGAGATGTCTCACATACGATGAGATCTGGCATCTCCTCGCTGACATTTTTTAATATTTTGTCTTTTAGGCCCAACGGGTCATTTTTTTTTTTTTTTTTTTTATTCTTTTGATTTCTTTTATGTTGCAAGGTTTTTTTTGTTTTTGCTTTTTGAAGTCAAGAACATGCAACATAACTCTCTCCAAAGGGCAAAGCATTGTTGTGCTACACAGTGACCCACTTACCCAATGAATTCACTAGAGGGTGCTGTCCTGGAGAGCATGCTATTCAAGATTATCAGACACTTTACTTGCTGCTTGTGATGTAAAAATTGTGAGCAATACAGAGCTGCCAACGCACAATAACAACAAATAAATGGGTCAAATCTGACATGATTTGTGTTGATCTCTTGGTAACCCTCTTACACGGAACACATCCCATTTTCATGTAATAATAGGCAAGTTACCTTAAGATTATTATGAACAGAATTAGTACAGCCTAGCATTGAGACTAATGGTGCCTTCAAATGAAGCTTGTGTTTACAACATGGGAAGTCATGTACACCATGCTTGGTGTTCAAGTGGTTAAGTCATGAGAACACCGCTGTTAAGCAACGGCAATATTAATGTGACTGTCGGCATCTAGAAGCCACAGAGGCTAATAATTTAGCAAGTGGGTAACATAATGCAGGAAATGCAAAGGCATAATGACGGAGGAAAAAGATGATGCTGTTGGAAATATTAACATTTTTCTCAGAAATATTATTAAAATTAAGAAAAACAATACACGACTAAAATTACAATATACTGTATAACTCGGAAAAAAGTTTGGTCAATTATTTCTCTGTTGTTACAATGCTAATTTGCATTGTATTTTACATGGTTGGAAAGCCTCTTTATTTACCTTCACTATGATGTCCAACTTGTAAGGATCATGCATTTGTGGGATGAGCAGCACAGCTGATTATGTGGGAAGCGCCCAAGAAAAATTTGCCAAAATGCTCTGCCAATGGTGAACAGTGTATTCTCCTCTTGGTTTTGACTCTTGTTTTGAGTTGTTTGGAGGATTACATAATCATCTGTGCTGCTCATCCCACAAATGCTTAATCCTTACAAGCTGGACATCATTGTGAAGGTAAATAAACAGGCTTTCCAACGATGTTAAATACAATGCCAATTAGCATTATAACAACAGAGAAATAATCCACCAAACACAAAATTCCAAACTTTTTTTCCGAGTTTATTAATTTATGAGCCGAAAAATTTACTTCCATGGCCTCCGCCATTTCTGACAACGTCAACAAATGCGTCACAGCGCGTGGACTCAGGAGCTTTCAGAAACTTTCCGGGGACGTCCATATGGCCTCTTCTCATGAACATGGTAAACACAACCCCACATGAAGGCACCATGACCTCTAGTTAATAGGCCCTTTTCACAGCAGCCATTTTGATATGTCATAGCAGAGTAAACGGGTGAAATTGATGCAATTAATTATGGTCCCATTCTATTTAGTGTGTCAGTGAGCCAGCATGCACAATACCAGGGCCCCGGTCCACCTAAATGGAGCATGGCCACAATTAATGTTATTAATTACACCTGTGTTTACCCTGCAATGACATGTCTAAATGGATGGGGTGAAAAGGGTCTATTAAATACATTTGTGCATGTAGTCTAATCTGTCTCCCATTTATCTGATTGGTCGTTTGGTTGCTAGGCAGCGCAGCCTCCATTCATCACCACTGTACTCAGCATCACTAACTCATTCACTCTCAGCCGCCTGACTGAAGACAACAGCTAAGGTACTGTACTCTCTGTGCAGGCTGTAACACGCAGGTTGGACACACATTGTTGGTATTAAGTAACGTGTTTTGTGTACAGTAGCTGCAGCTGGATTCAAACAGCTGGAGGAGCGTTGATAGCGCTTGTTTGGTCAAGTTTCCTGCGCTGCTGTCCCGTTGCAGGAATCATTTCTGTGGCTGCTACTGAGGTTTGTTGTTGTTGGGACTGTGTCGCTACACAGGACGGTTGTGTTGTTATGTGGCAGAAATCTTTGTTGCATCCGGTTTTCATGTCTTTTTCTTTGCTCGAGTACCAGTAAGTCGAGCCAAAAGTTTGGTTTAAAGAGAGACGCCAGTTTAATATAGACTTATGGCATATTGTTTGTTCTCTGGCGTCATTGTTGTATGTTGATGATTGTGAAGTTGAGATTTGTGTAAGACTTTAAGCCTGATTAATTTGGAGATGGGATATTTTGGCAAATATTTCCTGAGGGAGTATTTGGTAGAAAAACAAAAGCACTCCTCTCTTTCTTATTTCTAAATGAAAAATCTTAAATAGGTCTATATTTTCTGAAAATTATAGGCTTCTTAAAGATATGAAGCCCGAAGCGTTCAATATTAAATACAACATTATGAATAATGCTCATAGGCCTAAAGGTAAATAAATAAATATATAAAATAACCAGTTAGAGTTAATCTTTTTATTTTTTTTTAAATATAAATTGCCCCTTTTCAGTAGTCTGTTTTCATTGCATAATGGCATTTTGTCCATCACATTTTATTCCATAATGTCATTGCTCGGTTACCAGACTGTAAGAGCCAAACGTTTGCTTTCAAGAGAGATGCCAGTTTAAAAAAAAATATAATTAGACTTATCACATATTGTTTGTTTGCTGACCTCACCGTTGCATGCATCTTGAGACATTTAGACTAGTTTATTTTTGAAGATATTTTCTCAAATATTTCCTTTTAATATAAATCCCTTTTCAGCGTTTTGGGACAATATGTTTGATTTTTTTTTTTTTTTTTTTTGGTGACCTGAAAGCAAAAATACTCAGCTGGTGTTTTCCACCACTGCAGATGTTTGTCAATACAAAATATATTGCGCTGCATCTATATTAGTTAACGTTTATCTTGACAAAGATCTCCTCTCTTTCTCATGTCTAAATAAAAGAAATTAAAATCTTAGGTCTATATTTTCTGAAAATGATTAGGGATGCACTGATACCGATACTGAATCGGATATCAGCCGATATTGATTGAAATAGCTAGATCGGACATCTGTGACAATGGGGCCGCTCAGTTCAATTCAATTTTATGTTTATATACTACCGTATATACGGTACATTATATACTCTAATTTATATTCCTGTTTGAGTTTTGACCAATTTGTTGCTGCATTAAAGCTTCTTTTTTTGTTTTGCAAAGTTATTTTTAAGTCAAGCCTGATGTTTCCTTACACATAAAAAAACGATCCCACTCACTTCCACACAGTGAGTCATACAGCTTATTAATTAAACACTGGTATCGGTATTGGGTATCGACCGATACCGAAAGCCTAGGTATTGGTATTGAGTATCAGCCGATACCCAAAGCCTAGGTATCGGTATTGGGACTGAAAAAGTCGAATCAGTGCATCCCTAAAAATTATACTTTTTTTTTTTTTTTTTTAAATATGAAGCCCCGAAGTGTTCAATAATGAAAAAATAAGACGTTATGAAATAATACACTTTTTAATATAAATTCCCCTTTATCAATAGTCTGTTTTGTTGCATAATGGCATTTTTTTCTGATGACATTTTATTCCATAATGTCACTTTCTTTTCATGCTGTTGTGCAGCTATGCCCTCTATGTAGGACGGATTGCATTATTTTAAACACCTTTTGACACAATTGAATGCCAGTTCAGTGATTGATTGCACCTCAACATTCCTGCTCAAGGTTTTGTAGATTGATGTGACATTTGATGACAGAATCATTTTCTCTGTCATGCAGGCTATTGATCCATTTGTGGTTAACTGAGACCACATCTCCATTTAGGAATTGCAGGACTTCCTGTTTCCTCAGTGAGTCAGTGTGTGTTGCTTCACTCTCCCGTGAAAGACTCCATCTTTTCTTGCACATCAACACATCTTTTGGCACTGTGCTGGTTGGCTGCATATTGCATCCAGTGTTAAATTCTCTTTGAGTGAATGAAACACAATCTTCACTGTTTGTATATATAGCTTCCGTGGACTAGGAACAATGAGACCACTTTATTCACTGAAAATGCATTGAAATGCAATAACAAAATCACATTAGTATCAAGAAATATACTATTATAGGTTGTATTTTAGGTTGTGTAAAATTAAATTATGTGAGGAAAAGTGAAGATTACCAGTTTTCTTTTCTGAACTTGGAGTACCAGATATACTGTACCTTTTTTTATACTTACAATACTGAATATTTGTTTGAGGTAATTGAAAGGGATGATTAATTGCGGTTATTAATGAGATATGTCAGCTCATATTTTTGTCTTTTTTTATAGTTACAGTATATCTCTTGGAGTTCCATTTTAGTAATTGCATACAGGATGCTGGTATCCTTGATACTCTACCTAGAGCCAGTACTGATATCAGGCCGTATTGATTTCTGGTGCCTGGTGATCATTCAACATAGTTTTGAATATGAATACACCATAAAGATGAATGCTGTAGGAGAGGTATTTTCCCCTATACGATGTTTGTTTATTTTATTTTAGTGCCGCATCTGTGCATTTGCAAGGCTGACTGGTGTCTCAGTCTATTTCATGGCTGCCTGCCTTCAGTGAATATTCCTGCACCTGAACAGCAGGAGCTGCCAGGACTCACTTTTTTTTTTTTTCCACATGTACTGACCTCTTTAAATGTGTTAATGTATTTGGCAAGAAAGCCTCAATTTACTGAAAAACAAGTGTTTAGGAATGAATACATTTAACAAATCCAGTTTTTATTAAATACTGCATATAGATGTGATTTTAGTTTTCCAAAATGAGCTTTACCCACCCTGTCCTGGCAACCCTTCATCCTTCAGTGCCTCCACCCTGGATTTACAGCATTCACAGTTCCATTTCTTCATCCTTTATCTTTCTATCCCTCCACTTTTCCCTTTTCCCATCCTCCCTCCATTTCCTCACCTCTAAATCTCCCAGTTCCTTTCCATGTACAGCCCCTCCCTTCCTTCATATCTTCATGCTTCCAGTTGAGTGCCTCCGTGTCTGTCGCTATGCAGGCCGTGGGAGGCTGCGCACTCAGAGGTTTGTGTGCTCTGGCAGCAAGTCCCTCCACACAGCAACCTCTTCTATTATTCAATGTAACGGGACCTTTACTTTTACAGCTGAGCAACGTTGTTGGCTCAGTGTAGGATGATATTCCTTCGTCCTCCTTAAAACAACACAGAAGCCCCACAGAGAAAACACAGACACTGTTTGTTTTACTGTATTATCATTTTTGCTCTTCTGCAAAATCATTATAAAACAACATCTTTGATAATTCATGAGGTTTGTATTCCTTTTTGGCTGAACAACAGAGAAAAAAGCAGATGGGCTCAGCTTGACTGGTAATCTTAGTTTGGGCTGTAACACACAGAGTCAGGGAGGATGAGCGGAGGAGAGAGGCTTCAGGGCAGAGACGCTAATTGGCCCCTGCCAATGTCCCGGAGTGGGGCAGTTTGAATTCACTGTTGTGTAATCATTAATCAGATCTTGCATGATAGGCAATTAGTCTGTAATGAATAAGGTTAAAATTCACCATTAGAAGAGGGACTTGTTTTGCCTGAGGAAGATCTTGCAGATCGAATCGTTGCCTTGAAAAGAGAAAACAACTATTTATTTGGAGCCTAGCGGTGTGCAGACCTCCTCTGTGTCCTGCAGTAAAATCACCATGAGCCCAAATTGTTTTTGTAGCTGATTTTTCACATTACAACAATGACTGCAATCAAATCCAATCTGTACATTTTAGTTGACATTTGCACTATATCCCAAACTTTGCATCCATGCAAGGACTTAAAAGCACAAAAATACACAAAATAGTGTAAATGGTGTAAAACAATATCGTTTGTATGATGGCAATTAAAAAACAAAACAAAAAAAACAACCACATTTTTTTGTGCATATCAAATCATTTTAAAGCAAACATTCAGCATAGCACTCCTATGACATTGTCAGACTCACAATGTACAGTTTAAAAATGATTTCTTGTCCAAACATGGTGCCTACATTACCCACAACGCAACTCGGCCGCTGCCAGTTCGGTTGGAGATACAGGTGTGTTATGCTAGTAGCTAGCGGCCTCGAGCCGAGGAGCGGTCTTCCAGCCGATTAGGCGATTATCAGGTCATTAAATGGGGTGTTAGTGGTTATAAGGCTCATAGATATGGGTCAGTAGGGCTTTGCTACATGCACTAGTAGGTTTTGTCATCTATTCACATGGTCGATCACCCACAGAAAGAATAAAAGAAGACGACAATGACCTCTTGTGACACAGGGCTTTCACCCAGGAGACTGGGGTTTGCATCCTGTGTGAAACCAACAATGTGTAGTTGTCTTTGTGTTCACAATCTTAAGTTTCACTTTCACTTTGAAAAACGCAACGTTTTCCCTAAACTTAACTAAGTGGTTCTGTTGCCTAAACCTAAAGAAGCTGTTTTGTTTGTGTTCAAAACGTGACGTTTCATTCAGTTTTACAGCATGTTAGCACGTGTTGCTTTTAAGTTTTGCTTTCTCTTTTATAACGTAGTAAGGGTGATATGCCCCTAATGACCCACATCTATGATGCTCATAGCGAGCGATAACGCACATTGAATGACCTGATAACAGTCAAATCAGGTGCGTCTACAGAGATCTGGTAAGCTTCTTTCTAACTCCAAACTCCCGATTTTTTTTTTCTTTTCATTTCAGCCCCAACCAACACTGACTCAAGTTACATCACTTGAGGAAATTAAAGACTTTGCACATCCATCCGTTCGTCTGTACGTACGTCCGTTCGATCCATTCTCATGAACACGATATCTATACAATGCCTTCAAATTTGGCACAAACGTCCACTTGGACTCAAAGATGACCTGATCTGATTTTGGTGGTCAAAGGCCGAGGTCATTGTGACCTCATAACTCAAGAATTCATATGCTAATCATTTCACACAAATGTCTAACAGGATAAGATGATGAAGTGAGGACCTTTTTGACAGACATGGATGTAAACTGCAACTTCACTGGTTGATATAAGATCGGTTGAGGTCCCCTTCAAGCCTGTTTTCAGAAACAATCCTAGTTGACCTGAGCTTCATTTCTACAGCATACTGCCACATTTCGCACAATCTTTCATTACCTTCACTCCTGCTGTTATTCTGCTTTTATTATGATGAATTATAACTATGCTGTGCTGAAATGCTGCAACAAGGCTGGTAACCAAAACAGCAAAGACTATTACCTCTTTTTAATGGCACCTCACCAGAAGCCTCTTTGCTTCAGAAGTGATCTCACTGGGCTAATCTATCTGGACTCTTGATCATGTGCTGTATGAGCAGGGTTCTTTTGACCTTCCTTATATTCAGGATAATTGCATTTCTTATATCCTCTGTAGTCCCATTACTCCCTCTGTTTCATTCAGTTGTTTTATTCCTCTGCCTTGGACCTTTAGCTGCTTTTTATTCACCTCAATTGCCTATTAAAGGTGCGGAGAACCGTGCAGTTTCTCCACTCATGAGCCTCTATTGTATATTAAAGGAACCAGGGGAAGCCTCAGAGCTTCACCCAGCCAGTTTCCACACAAGCTTTTCCAGATTTCACATGGATTATTTATATGCTGGTTTATGTGAGGCCATGGGCTGCTCCTGAGACGCTCCGCCGCTCTTTCATCATCATCATACATGTAGGATGGATGCCCCTTTGGCACTGCATCAAACATGCAAGTCTGTGGAGATGCACTCTGCTTTAGCTGTGTAATTTATACTCTCTCTCACTCTCTCTTTGCTGCTCTCATGCTATAGTTATATGTCTAATATGTTATTGAACCCTTTTGTAAATTACAGCTCTGTCTGTGACGTCTGAAATACAAGCCTGTGCTATAATTAACATAGTCAGGGGGCCTGGGGATGAGAGGCTGCATTAAATGAAGGCGTATTGTGAAGCTGGAGAAACCTGACTGATGGTAACGCGGAGAGAGAATGATTGGACAGCTGTGATATTTTATTAGCAACTACATTCCGCTCATTATTTTGATTTTTTTTAATCATAAACACCCTCCCCTTTTTCTTTTTTATTCTGTCCTATATTAAAAGTCACTGTATTTTCTTAGGTGACATCCTAATTACAAGAGCTGTCCCGGGCACAGCCAAACAAACAATATTTAAAGCCTCATGAAGGTCTTTTTTTAGAAATTGGATGCATCATTTTTCCTCCCTGTTGAATTATTCATCTGCAAACTGCATTTGTGTGCATCCTCTGCTCAGAGGAGGATGTCAGCCGGACCACTGCAAACAGCTTATTAGAACGAAAGTGCACCGTCTCTTTGATGGGCTTTGAATGAGTCACCCACTCTCTGCCTCTGTATCCGCGAGGCTTCTATATTTATTTTTGCTCGGTTTTCATCACAAGTTGCCTTTGTACTGTTGCCCATTCAGTTTCAGTACCTACCAGGGTGTATATAGGTAATCACCAGGTTGTATTTGAACTGGTTTACTCAGTGCTGCTGTGCCTCACATCCACGCTCTTTGATGTCAGCCTTATTAATGTTCAGAAAAGTGTCTTGTCATAGCTGTAGTAACCTGAGCCTGTTTATTTTCACATTAGTAGAAAGTCAATCCTCAGCACTGCCATCTCGCTTGATTGAGGTGACGGGAGAACCATCACTGAAAGGTTCAGTGTGTCACATCCAGGGCCGGCTTAAGGCATAGGCCATTATAGGCGGTCGCCTAGGGCGCCACCTTCTGGGGGGCGCTGTTCACTCTCTCGCTAAAAATAAATAAATAAAATAAAATAAATAAATGAAAATAATAATAATAATAATAATAATTAAAAATAAATAAATATAAATAATTAATTGAAGATAAATAAATAATTTAAAATGAATAATTATAATAAAAAAATACCAGTGGGCACCCTTCCTCATTTTCTGCATTGAGGTAATAAATAAATAAATAAATAAAGAAAATACACTTTTCACCCCTGTAACTCCCTTTCTCACACTTTTTCATCTGCCCGGCCGCACTTATTTGTTAAAATTGTAAATTGTAGTGAAACTGACTAAACACTTTGAAGCCAACAAAATCAAAAACCAAGTGTTTACTTATATTATAATAAATAAAGTTATTTATGAACATTTTAATCTTAAAATGTTTGTCTTAAAACCATTGTGATGTCTGATGTGTGTTGCTGTTTGCGGTGCTAGGGTTTGGGTTCTGGGGGATGAACCGTAATCCTCCAAATCCGAATCTTGCTTGGGGCACCAAAAGGGCTATAGAGCTGGCCCTGGTCAAAGCTCTTCACTAGATAGACCCAACCAAACACAATAATTAGGTTTTAGTTTGAACATTATTATGACTCTTTTATGTTAAGTTACAGCCTAGGGAAGCGTTTGGATAAGAATAATTGGTACACTATAATATTTAATGGCCAGATTTTAAAATGCATGTCATGTAGCTGAGTGCTGTAAAAGTAGGCATACAGCCCTGCAGCTTTACTGCAGTACAGGGTCTGTTTGAACACGGCTGACATTACACCCACCCATTGATTTATCCTCCTTGCTGGCTCTGTCAAGTCTCTTTGTCCATGCTTTCTTGTTTCAAAGAAAATATTGGATTGGATTACTCGCCTGGCCTTACATCACCAAACACCAAACTGCTAAATAAATGCCACCATCTCTATTTAACACAGAACTTAATTTATAGTTTCTCCATAATCACATGTAGCACTTAAGGCATACTATGTTTGGTAATTAATAAAACTTTAGCAACTTAACATTCAATCATCATCCGGAACAAATGGTTCCCACGGATGATGAAAAGGTTATTCTCGATTAAGCATGAAGCCAATATAAATGACAAACGCTACGTGCTCTTCCGCTCTTTAATGATTTCATAATGTTTCCTCTCTGCACCACTGAGCCGTATGACAGATAGATGGAGGATAGATACAGCGGAGGGGACCACACGCAGTCTGGTGAAGAACTTTCTCTCTATTTTCAGAGACACCTGCTGCTCTTGCCATGCAGACGCTCTGACCCCCCCACACACACTTCACTCCATTAGATCTATATCTAGCTGAGGACAAAAAGTAGACATCAAACCTGACAGCAGATATAAGCACAGTGTCACGGTTCAGATGACTTGGTTTAATCCAGCCTGTCTGATGCATCAGAGAGCAGAAGTTACCTAACAAGATGTTTTAGGATTTTCCCTTGAACGCTTTTTTGTGCAATTACGTTTAGTGTCTTTTTAAAGATTACTCTCAATCTTGCAATCTTCTCCTGGTCTCTTAAGAGCCTGTTAAATGAGCCCCGACCTAAAAAAAACGCAATGAAATCACGCATGGATGGAGCAAAAAATGTATGTTCAATAATTTAAATAAGCATGTTCAATGAGATTATAGCACTCCGTCTGCCAGCAGTACTAATATATGTTGTGTATGAAATATGTATATGTTGTTTTGAAAATGATAATCCTAACACAACCTTGAAGACCAAACAAATATTAAAACAGTAAAATATACACTGAAAAAATATATACATATATGTGTATATGCTGTATGTAAATATATATGTGTGTGTGTGTATATATGTGTGTGTATACTGTATATGTGTGTGTATATGTATGTATGTAGGTACAGTGTGTGTGTGTGTGTGTGGGCGTGCGTGTATATACTGTATATATGTGTGTATGTATATATGTGTGTATACAGTGTACAGCGGGTAAAATAAGTATTGAACACGTCACCATTTTTCTCAGTAAATATATTTCCAAAGGCGCTATTGACATGAAATTTTCACCAGATGTTGGTAATAACCCAAATAATCTATACATACAAAGAAACCAAAACAAATACGTTCAGAAATTAAGTTATATGTAATAATGTGAAATGACACAGGGAAAAAGTATTGAACATGCTTACTGATATTTATTTAACACTTTGTACAAAAGCCTTTGTTGGTAATGACAGCTTCAAGACGCCTCCTGTATGGAGAAACTAGTCGTATGCATTGCTCAGGTGTGATTTTGGCCCATTCATCCACACAAACAGTCTTCAAATCTTGAAGGTACCGCAGGCCTCTTCTATGAACTCTGATCTTCAGTTCTTTCCATAGATTTTCAATTGGATTCAA
>CAKAOI010046427.1:0-12004 GCA_916701655.1 Sebastiscus albofasciatus
AATTGAACTTCAAGTGAAACGTGTCTATACTGTTTTTGTCATCTGAGCCTTCTGGTTTTGGAGAGAGAATAGATAAGTTTCACTTTCAGCTCAGTTCCCCATCGTAAAGGAGAAGGAAAGGGCTGTCTGACAGCAAGATGAAGCAGTGAAAATATTCTAAATATAGCGTACATTAAACTAAACGATTTCACATGCTGAACAGCAATTTAACTGGTTTTACTGGCTTGGATGGATAGCCAGTGCCACGTCCTGCTTTACTCTTTTTCTTGTTTCCAGTTTTCAGTTATTTCCTGTTTTATTTTGGTACACTCACCTTTGTCTCTGGTTTTAGATACTTCACTACCTGCCCTGTGTTTCCCGCCTGTGTGATTGTCTGCCCCGCCCTCCTTTCATTGTCTATTTAGTCTGTGTGCTTCCCTTGGTCTGTTTCAGTGTGTCTTCTCTGTTTCACTGAGCATTCCAGCCACAAGTTCCTTATGTTTTCAGAACATGTTCTTATCCCAACTTGTCACATACTGATGCCTTGCTTTGCTTACGCGTTGTCCACACAGGGAACGTCAGGAGCGCGTGACAGCTGCCTCGCTGAACGGCTGCCTGATTCACATGTCGGGCGAAAGGCCTGTGTTTTTTGACCCGCCCATCCACCCACCGACCTCCTGCCTATGCTGCGTTTGCTGCTCTTTATACTTCCCGGCTCACAATTATGTGGATTACATACGAATTGATTTTGTGCTGACCATCACGAAAGAAAACGTGATGAAATTCGTTTTCATGTACATGAATCAATAAATTCCATTTCGAGACTATTTCACAAACTGCTGTGCGACTGGGCTGTATCATTAGCTTAATATCTTTTGTGAATCGGACCTTGAGACGAGACAGACGGCGGTTGGAAATGATGTGCAATTCATGCTGCTATCAGCGCGGCACAATCCATTTTTTGTGAATTTGACCCTTATTGTGCTCTCCTCTGGCACTACCTTCAAAATGTCACCCTTGCACACAGGATATCCTGTAATCTAATAGGCAGATATCCTTGAAACTTGCTGAGCACATTCATGTTTCTAAGGGGATTTTGATATTAACAACATCTCGGCATCACATGTTATCCCCAGTGCTGCTAAGGCTTTCACAATTCTAAAGTTTGCAGTCATTTTTTGAGTCATCTTCTGAGTGGCACAGTGTAATGAAGGTTTAAACCTCTAGGGGCTGCTAGCAAGTTTTCTATACTAAGCCAGCACCTTAATGAGCTCTACAGCTGTGCACAAGACACTATACAGTTAGCACATCCAAATGTATTGTTTCACATCATCTGGTGTGTCCTGGGATAACATCAAGACCACTTTTATCTGCCGACTGATCAGAGGTATCGGGGTCACGGAGAAGCAGCAGCAGATGGCACCGGCTAATGCCTGTGACTCTTCGTCTTTGCTCCTGTTCCATTTATTTGCTCTGTTCGGGTAAACAATGATTGGTGTCTGGCTGCCCGGTGTGAGGCAAATCAGCTCTCATCTAGCATGATGAAAAGTGACATAAATAGATTTGGTCTGAAAGGTTTCCTTTCCCGTGATTAAGAGCCTCGCAGGATGCAGCGAGAATCCTGATTCTAATAAATTTGCTTTCCATATGCAAACCAGCCGCAAAACAAACTCATCAATTTCGCATCAGCTTTCATTTAGCTTAATGGCCAGCCATTAACAAAACCAATCGTCTCCCTCCTGGTTCCCCCCTTGCTGTGTTTCTTTGAGTTATCAGAGCACATAGAATCATATTCACACACATATACACGCACCAGCGTGCACTCGATGACTTTACTTACCAAGCAGCTCTGTATTTGTTGTGGCACCAGATGGCGGAGATTGTTATCAGCACTTACTCTGGGGTGAGAAGCATGAGGAATTTATTGCACATGTCTCCGAGTCTGGTACAATACATCTCAATGCATTTCAATAATGTCGCACCTCGGATATTGTGCAGTGAGCAGCCATGCAAAGGAGGCCGTCATGAATAAATGCATTTTTTAATGCAATCTTAAAGACATAACAGCACTGCTTCCTGATGGAAGTGCAGCCTTGTAAGCAGCAGGATTGCTCTGTTCTGAAATTGCTCCTGTCTTCTCTCCCTCGAGTTTTAAAGTGTTGCAGGAATGGAAAGAGATGGCTGTGGATGGACGGTTGCTGATTGCGTTATATGAGTCATCAGTATTGTTTTTTTACAGATGATTTCGTTGCATTTTTGCCTTTTATTGGACATATAACGGTACGAGTGACAGGAAATGTGGGGAGATATGACAGTTGTGGATTTTTTTTCCCCTCTATAGCGCAAGCAACCCTGTCTTGTCCACAAAGCAAAAGAAGAGTTACAGTGGCTGGGTGTCAGATGTATCTTAAAACTCCATTACCATAAATCAGAGAGGGAAAGATGACACATTTCCCCTCCCTTTTTGCAAATGAAATATGAAACTGTAGGAAAGAAAACAAGATACTGAGTTTATTGCTTAATCCAGTTGTGCCACTGTGGTATGTGATGTTTTCATGGTATACAGTAAACAAACTGTCTTCTAAAAATTATATTTATTTTCTGCTAATTTGCAAAGGCAAATCCGCTTTTAAAGACACATTTTTAATCAAATTAATAAGCCAACAATTTTAAGGAAGGTGTCTGCAAAGATCATTATTATGATAATAATTTCAAGACATGCAGAGGGCGAGGGGGGCATATGCATCAAAACAGACATGGGCCTATATTACTGATGTGCTAGTATTGAATCGTTAAGGAACACTTTTTTAGTCCGACACCCAGGCCAGATGCCAGGCTGGAGCGACTAAATTGCAAGGGGAGCATTTTTTTAATAAAATAAAATTTGTGGATTTAACCATGCAATAGCCTCAAAGGCTAAATAACAACAACATAAGGCTACTGTTTCAAAATCAAAGAATATATTTTTTTAATCTTAGCATTGGCATAAGAATGTAGCACTGTCAGACTCTAAATATATCTTGAAATTATGAACAATTACCTGTCAAATTAGAAGATGTAGGTGTGTAGAAACAGCTGTTTGCGACCCCTGAGAAACAGCTGTTTGCGGCGTGTAGAAACAGCTGTTTGCAGCACGTAAAAACAGCTATTCGCGACCCCCTAGAAACGGCTGTTTGGAGCATGTAGAAACACCTGTTTGTAACCCATAGAAACAGCTATTTGTGACCGACTAAAACAGCCGTTTGCGACCTGCCAGAAATAGCTGTTTGCGACCTGCTAGAAACAGTTGTTTGCAGTGCGTAGAAAAAGCAGTCTGCGACCCCCTAGAAACCGCTGTTTGTGGCACATAAAAACAGATGTTTGTGGCATGTAGAAACAGTTGTTCATGGCGCATAGAAACTGCTGTTTGCAACCTTCTAGAAACTGCCGTTTGTGACCCCCTAGAAACTGCCGTTTGTGACCCCCTAGAAACTGCCGTTTGTGACCCCCTAGAAACAGCTGTTTGTGACCCCCTAGAAAAAGCTTTCTCTCTCTCTCTTTAGAACCACAAAAAAAACAAGCAGGCTAAAAAAACAAACTAAGAAACCGCGTTCTGTCTATTGGGCTTCTGCTCTCCGTTTCAGTACCACGGACAGCGCCAAACCTACACTCGCTCTCTCTACGAGCAACAAACAGCGCTGTCCATGGTTCTGAAACAACGTTGCTGATATGCATGTGATAGGTAAATGTCAAATTTCATCGCAGCAGTCAGTTGGAGTGGGTGACAGTGACCAATAACATTTGGCTCATTTAAAGTACAAGTGTTAAGTATTATATCAATATATTATATATATGATTAAGCTGTATCAGAACATTGTGGACCCTGCTCGCCTCCATGCCGGAGCCACTTCACCCACCTCCTACCACTTAGATACTTAATGAGACTCGTCAGCAGGAGTCTAAAGCATTTATGTGACGACCAGCTCAGAGAAAGTTATTTCACTTCAAGCTTTATAACTGCAATATTTGTCAGCACTGAATCACATTGTAGCAGTGTTTGCTTTTTTTTTTTTTTTTTTTCATTATCTCACAAGTGTTTTGTAACAACATGCATGAGGTTATGAGGTGTGAGCAGCCAACATGACCCTCTCTCAGCGAAAAATGCTTTCGTCTTTACAAAGCATTTACTGCACCACTAGCAGTACAGTTGAGTTAGATGATGTGGCTCGGCTCCTGGGATGCTCAAAGCACCAATCTGTGCAGGGCTGACAAATTCACATTCTGTGCACACAAGCCGGGGAGATGGATAATACGATGTCTGTGTACCAGATTCCATTATGTTGCACTATATTGTAAGATATTCATATTCTGCTGTGTCTCTGGTTACAAAACCATGAATATTCTTACAGTATGATACAGTGCAAAATAAAGAGGAAAACAAACATCAGAAATTACGACGGAGTTGAATCAACACATTTTCTCAGAGGAAACTGAACATTATGCGATTCAAAAGGTCATATTTACTTCAGGGCTGCTGTTTTGGATTAGATTAGTGTTCCTACCCTCTGTGTATACTAACATCTAACAGTATGTAAAACTCTGGCGAGGTTAAAGGGATAGTTTAAGCGTTTTGAAGTGGGGTTGTATGATATCCATAGTGTATTACCTACAGTAGATGGCGGTCAGCACGCTCCCAGTTTGGGGAAACAGACAGTAAGCAAAGCAATGTACTGCTGTAGATGGGGGCAGCAGCAAAACGTGTTTTAGACACCTTAAAAGAAAGGCCCACCTGAAAAAAATGAATAACTGTTTAAATTTAAGCTATACGCAAGCGGCAACCTCCAGTGCTGAGAAATGAAGCCAACGGGGAAGTGCCAAAAACTGCAGTTCTTAGAATGGCCACTTGTGGCTGGCTCCAAAAGCGAGTCAATCCCCATAGAGTGCTACAGGTATGAGTCTTTAAAGGTCTCATATTATCCTCATTTTCAAGTTCATACTTGTATTTTGTGTTTCTACTAGAACATGTTTACATGCTGCACTGTTCAAAAAAACATTTATTTTCCTCATACTGTCAGCCTGAATATGCCTTTTATTCATGCTCTGTCTGAAACGCTCCGTTTTAGCGCATTTTGACGGAATTGCAACAGAATTGTATTGCTAGGCAACAGCTTGGGTCCATGTGTACTTCCTGTCAACTGATGACTTTCACATACACTTCAACCAGGAATAAACTGGGACACATTTAGAATGTTTACATTTAAAATTGTGTCAAGGGTCTAAATATTGTATATTTGTGACATCACGAATGAGCAGAAATCATGACAGCTTGTTTCAAAAGCAGAGTTTCTGAATATGGGCTGTGTGTATGAGTGTTTCGATACTTTCACAGTATTTAAATATGACTTAAGCCTACTTTATAATAAAAAAACGTGAAAATCTCACTTTTTTATAATATGGGGCCTTTTAAACCCGGAAATGAGTTAGCATTTTAGCACTTCTGGTTCTCTCATCTGTTAGTCAATGGGTTTTTAGTTGGATGCCTGAAATAAGGTCTGTGGTTAACACATGCTGAAGAGATTTTAACGTTTTTTTCTACGACATAAAATACGATATCCAGCGTGTGTCTTTAAAAAAAGCGGTTGCTAACAAGTGGCTAAATGAGACTACTGAACATCATCACGCCTCCTTTACAGCCTCGTTGTGTATACTCGCGTTCATGCGACCGTGGTGTAGTTCATTTATAGACTAACATTAGCTTTTTACTTCTTAGGATTGCATTTACGTTTTAAAAATCATTAAAAGTGGTGTTCATTTGTGAAGATTATTTTACTGAACAAAAGTATCATAAACGTGTTTTTGCCACTTATTTTCAGCAATAAACCAAAAACCCAATATAAAAATCCCATTGACTATTTCACAAACTGCTGTGAGACTGTGTTGGTAATGTACAGTATATAATGAGTTTGCTCAGTACATGAGAGATGAGAGCTTATCCATGTGCATAAAATGTGTAATTTTGATAATTTTCATTGTGCAACAGGAAGAATATTTTTTTTTATATATCTAACTGAATTCAAGATGTCATAATTTAACCATTTTTCTATGTTTCTTATAAAGCGTGTGAAATTATATTTCATATTGCTCGGAGCGTCATTCAATAACATTTAATAAAATATCCGTTTTCTAAACTCTCTCTAGTGTTTACGAGGCATTTCAGTGGCATTCTCATTGCATACGCATTAGTTATCTTTTGAATTCTGTGCTGCTTTGCTTCCAACCCCTCAGTGTTCACACACCCCACCCCACCCCCACATATCACACCCTGTGATGTTTTGTTGAGCAACAGCACGACAGCAGAATGTTGTTTTAGTCATGTTGTTGTTGCCACAGTAACCCCTTTCAACCACTTTACACATCATATGGACAAACTGTATGTCGCACATGGCACCACCGCACCCTCGGCCACGTTATGTTGATTTCGAAGAAGAAGACAGAAGAACAACTACATCACGTAAAGTGTCGCCACCGCCCCCAGACAATCAAGATCAAAACAACCTGCACAGTCGGAGCAAAACAGAAGTCTGTGTTTTTCACTTTTTCAAACAGCCCCCATACTTGAAAAACTGAAAGACATTCAGGTGTATGATTTTCTCTGTCATATCATTTCTTTTTTACCGTTGAAAAGGCCAGCCAGTGCCGAGGCACTTGAAGTAGGAATTTTCCCATCAGTAGCTGTCAGATGCACCGCCCACATCTCAGCGGGATACCTATGGGAGGGACGGCCTCCTCCACAGAGCCCCGACACCGCCGAGACCCGTCAGTCAGCCGGACTCCGCTCCTCCGTCTGCTGCAGCCTACACACGAAACTTTGAGCCTGAAAAACTCAATGGAGGAAGGAGAAAATGATGAGAAGCATCGGGAGCATTGTCTTAGTTTCTCTTTTGTTCTTTACACCCTCTGATATAACGTTTTTGCTGATTCCAGGAAGAAACACAACGAGTTGCTTTGTTGAAATCCAGACAGGAGTAGGTTGTTTGTGTTGCTAATTTATGAAATTATAGGAGGTAATCTGCAGACTACTTGAGACTATTATTATGGATCATTTTAAACAAAAGAGGATCGTAAGCGGGTGTAATTTCATATATCACCCTGTACAAAACCTGGCTGTTCTCAGCAACACTCTATTTCACTGCAATCTCAACACTTCTGTCTGGTTTGGCCCGTGCATGTTAGTGAGAGAACACTGAGCCAGAAAAAAACCCTCTGTTATAACAACACAGACTCACGGCAGTTTGTGAAATAGACACACAATTGAATCTATTTGATTCGTGTACATAGACACAAATTCCTCTTTTTTTTCTCAGCACGACTTTCAACAACGTATTTTTCATGCTTTTTCCTACGAATGTGCAGCAACACATGACGCACATGTCAATTTCCGCTCCAGTCTTTTCAAGATTAAACTACTAAGTTAGGAATAGATCGACTTGGTTAGGCTTAGGCAACAAAACTACTTAGTTAGGTTTAGGAAAAGATTGACTTGGTTAGGCTTATACCGGGCACACACTACACGAGATTCAAGTCGATTTTTGAGCCTGATTCTCCCCTCCCGACAATCGTCCGCAAAGCCTTGATTTTTTTGATTGTTCCGAAGATTATCTTTCCAGATATTCCTGTGGTGTGAGGTATGTTAAGAGTGTTTTTTTTTTTTTACATCCCTTGAATGGCTGAGAAGTCCATCCGGGTCGCACCGATTTCAAATCGTAAATATTGAACGTGGGAAAAAAACGATAGCCAATTGAAAACCAAGCTGACTGAGGAAGGAGGGACAATCACCACGGCGGCCACAGGTATTGCATGAGAAACGCCAAGCATAAAGTAGTAGTAAGATGGAGCTCAGAAATGGCGGACCAACTTGTTGATTTGTGGCAACAACGCAAGTGTTTATTCAACGTGTCTCCATGATTCCATATTATATCCATCCTTCATGAATTTTCAGTACAAAGTAGTGCAAAAACTAACATCGCTAATTCTTCCTGCCCGTCGTCCGCCATGTTTGTTTATGGTAAGTCTCGTTTGATCACGAGATGTTGCTTAGATTTCAGTTTTTTTTAGTTGGGACTCTTGTTGTTCATGAATAAATCTGTTAGTGTGTGGTGTGCTGTTTTGGCCAAATTGTTGCTCTCCACACACTATAGGAACAAAACTGTTAAATTTAAAATAACATGTTGTTATGTGTGGGGTCACTCACATTCAAAATCTGTTAAGATTTGAAAAATCTTTTAGTATGGAGCAGCCTTAAGGCAACAAACTACTTAGTTAGGTTTAGAAAAAGATCGACTTGGTTAGTCTTAGGCAACAGACTACTTAGTTAGGTTTAGGAAAATATCGCGGTTTGGGTTAAAATTACTCTTGAAGTACCGTAACTTAAGTACGAAGTCACGTGACAAATAAATCAACTTTGACTTCTGGTTTCACACCAGTCTCCTGGGCGAAAGTCTGGTATTTTTTGACCCAACCATCCAACCCGACTTCCTCCATACACAGCATTCACTGCTCTTTATACTTCCCTGTTCACAATGACGTGGATTACATATGAATGATTTGATGCTGACCATCACAAAGAAAAATTACGGTGTTTTCACCACGTAATATTCGCAGTGTGAGAAAGTAAACATGACAAAAACAACAGTTTGAAAAAAATATATTAACATGCAAATTAATAGCACGAAAAAAAAACACCCCCGGTGTGTATTGACCTTTATTCAACAATAAATGACAAAATAACACTATAATTGTAACATAATCCAGAGTTTTTGCAGAATCCACGTTCTGTCTGGTGCTACTGTTACAAAACTCTTCATTACGGTTAACATAAGGGATTGCCATCATGGTTAAAAGAACTCAATGTTGTTGGCAGACTCATTGTTGTAGTTGTGTGTCAACCCATTTTTCAGGTTGCTTAATCAAGAAAATGTAGACAGTTTGTTTTAAGCATTTGACCAACCAATGCATAATAGGATTTATAGAGCCTCTCTTTGCCTCTTTGGAACTCTGTTGGCTCATGTTAGTTTGCAAACTTATATTAAAGCAGCCTCTGTCACAGTTCTTTATTAGTCGATATGCTACTAATTAGCATTTGTATCACTCACAGCCTGCCTTTGTATTTGCTATTTATTCACTTCAAAGTCCTTTTTCATGTACTGTTCCTAATATTTTATTCACCCTCTGTACATTCGCCCTCATTTCCTCCATATCTGCTCATCCCTTTGCATTGTTGTGTTATGCGCGTTTGTGTGTGTGTGTGCACTCAGGCCCATCATCATCGCCCCGGAGTGAAACTGACATGATCGCATTTATGATCCTCACCTAACTTCATCACGTCCCGCCCACAAGAGAAACACAGCTAATGGAGTCTTCTAGCAGGCGGAGGAGGGGGGTGGATGCAGCCACCCATGGGGGAAAAGGATGGATGCATAAATAAAAAATATAATATATAAATAAATCAAAACAACAGTCCAGCCAGCCCACATGTGGCATCGCAACATTTCTGAATCTAGTGACGCTGAATTGATTTCTAAAAAGAAAGGGGTCAGAGGGGAATAATAATAGTAAACACTGCTTTTGGAACAATAATGAAAAATCCCCACAAGCTGTCTCCAGTAGTTTGAGCACGCTTTGATGAATACAGAGACTATTTGCAAAGCAGACACGATATAAAAAAAAATTCATAACAAAGTAGATATATATATGCTAAAATCCCAGACATTGGGAAAGGGTAGCCAGGTTATCCTGCACGAACGGGGACCAACGTCATCAAGAAATATTCTTATTTATACCATTCTGGCATTTATATTTAACACTACTTCTCAGCATTTTGTATTTACTTATTTGCACTGTTGTTTTTTGTTATATATTTCACATCTTAATGCAGATATAAACTGAAAGTACTGTATATTTTCTTATTTTAAGTTTAAAAGAAGTATACTAATAGCATACTTGAATAAACTTCTTTTTGGTTATAGGGGTAATAAAATTCTGGTATTGGAACGGTGCATAGACATGGCGTAAATGCCAATACCGAATTTTGGGCAGTATCGTACGCATTTCCAATACTGGTATCGGTACAACTCTACTACGTTGCGCAGCACATGTCCCCAAATGTTCACCTTTCACATTTACTTTCTGAGAAAACTGAATAAACTTCCTTTTGATTATAAGGTTAATAAATTCTGGTATTGGAACGGTGCGTAGACTGGCGTAATCGCCGATACCGAATTTTGGGCAGTATCGTATGCATTTCCAATGATGGTATCGGTACAACTCTACTACGTTGCTAGCACATGTCCCCAAATGTTCACCTTTCACATTTACTTTCTGAGAAAACTGAATAAACTTCTTTTTGGTTATAGGGTTAATAAAATTCTGGTATTGGAACGGTGCATAGACATGGCGTACTCGCCGATACCAAATTTTGGGCAGTATTGTACGCATTGCCAATACTGGTATCGGTACAACTCTACTCCCTTTGCACAGCACATGTCCCCAAATATTCACCTTTCACATTTAGTTTCTGAGAAAACTGGTGGAAAAATGATATGGACAGGTGGCTTTCATATTTAAAGGCCGCATGTCTAAAGGCCATGCTGCGGAGGAGCATTCTGAATGATGCAGATGTTGTTTGACATGGGATCACACAGGGGAACACACACTCACACACAGCCACAAAAACACACACACAAAGATAGACATACATTACAGGCCTTGTTTCCTGGATGCACTCGCAGGGCTTCATGTCCTCACCACAACAGTGTTTTATCTTGTCAGGATGCATCTCCTCCTGCTGCTGAATATAGTTTCTCTGTTATAGGTGCTGACAGAGACTGCAGAGGAAAAGCCGGGGTCTGTGGTTTTGTTTGTGCGTGCAAGTGTGCGTGTTTTGTGTGCACACATGCCGAGTTGAATGAAATTCATCACAGCTCGTCTGCTGCACCTACCGGTCTCAGAGTACACTCCTAAAGTGAACATCTGCCACGTTATAAAGCTGTGTGGCCAGAGGGAATCCTGCATGTGTGTGTGTGTGTGTGTGTGTGTGTGTGTTGTCGCTGTTGCGTGGCTTCCAAAGAGACGGTGTCCTTCAGAGCTGGTGAAGATTTCTCAACCTGACAGGGCGTCCTGTCTGGAGGGTCATCCTTAAACTTTTCAGGAGGTCTTCAAAGTAACTGAGGTTGTCCTCATGCGGTCCCTCTTGCTCACACACTCCCCCTCTTCTCACACACACAGGAAGCGAAGCTGTGGAGCTTTTTCTGAATGGGGAACATCGTCCTTGTGTCCTGTGTGCATCACTTGATGACTCATACCTGGGTTTGTCTGTTCTCAGAAGAGAGTTCAGATCAGCTTTGAGGGTAATTTCAGTACTTCATGCCTTTTAAGAGATGCACATTTAGAGTGATAATTCCAAGAAGTCCTCATACCTCCATCCATCCATCCATCCATCCATTATCTATACTTGCTTATATGTGAAGGGTTGTGGGCGGATGGAGCCTATTCCAATTCACATTGGGTGAACGGTGAGGTGCCAGGTTTTCATATATAGATACACAACAGGTCACACTCACATTAGCCCCTACCATAAACTGTATACAAGAAGTGGACGTAGTCATGGTGACGTCACCCATTGGTTTGTGGACTACAGTTTTGAAGCCTCAGGTTCAGCATTTTGGCCGCCGCCATCTTGGTTTTTTGGAACCAGAAGTGACACGAGAGGGTGGAGCTACAAGTACAACTGAACACTAAATAAGACAACTTTCATGAAAAACACACGGTGAAAGGGTTAAAGTTCTAAGACGAAAACACAGACAATGCCATGGTAGCAACCTGTCAATCACAAGGTAGCCACGCCCTAAAGCATCCCCTGCTTTATGGTCTATTTGACTCTAAATGGGACCATAATTTACTAAATGAACATCATGCTGTATTGAAGAAGACTTGAAACTAGCGATTGAGACCATAAACTCATGTTTACAATGTTTACTGAGGTAATAAA
>CAKAOI010046428.1:0-35164 GCA_916701655.1 Sebastiscus albofasciatus
AATTATTTCTCTGTTGTATCAAGTCATTGTATTTTACATCGTTGGAAAGCCTGTTTATTTACCTTCGCAATGATGTCCAACTTGTAAGGATCATGCATTTGTGGGATGAGCAGCACAGCTGATTATGTGGGTAGCGCCCAAGAAAAATGTGCCAAAATGCTCTGCCAATGGTAAACAGTGTATTCTCATAAGGCTACCAGGAAGCCTGCAATGATTTCCCTTCACCGTCATGCCCGTTTGCGCTGGTGTCGACAACACAGACAATAGAACCTGAACATGTGGGGGAATGTCATGTTCAGTGATGAGTCCAGGTTCTGTCTGCGGAAGTTGGATGGCAGGGTCAAAGTATAGCGACAACGCGGAGAATGCTATGCTGATTGTTGCACCGATCGAGTAACAGCTTTTGGTGGTCGGCATCTCTCTCACTGGCAAAACAAGGCTTGGCATCATTGAAGGCCATCTCAATGCAGTGAGATATCGGGATGAGATTCTGCAGCCAGTGGCGATCCCATATCTCCACAATCTGGGACCTAACTTCATCCTCCAAGATAACAACGCTAGCCCCCACAGAGCCAGGGTTATCACAGACTACCTCCACAATGTGGGAGTAGAGAGAATGGAACGGCCTGCCAAGAGTCCACACCTCAACCCAATTCAACACTTGTGGGATCAGCTTGGGCTTGGGCAACACAACCACGCTGGCTGACCTGCAACCAATCCTGGTTGAGGAATAGAACGCCATCCCACAGCAACGTGTGACCAGGTTGGTGACCAGCATGAGGAGGAGGTGCCAGGCTGTTGCTGCTGCGTATGGATCTTCCACCGCTACTGAGGCTCCTGACGGTGGATTAAATGAATAAAGTGTAAAATTGCCAATATGTCTTGTTTGTTCCTTGTTACTGATAGAGAGTTCAATCATCCAATCCACCAAACAACTCAAAACAAGAGTCAATACCAACAGGAGAATACACTGTTTACCATTGACGGAGCATTTTGGCAAATTTTTCTTGGGCGCTACCCACATAATCAGCTGTGCTGCTCATCCCACAAATGCACGATCCTTACAAGTTGGACATCATTGCAAAGGTAAATAAACAGGCTTTCCAACGATGTAAAACACAATGACCATTAGCATTGTAACAACAGAGAAATAATCCACCAAACACAAGTTTCCGAACTTTGTTTTTCCAGTTTATGTATATATGTAACCTTTTATTTGTCTAGAATAATTGGTCAAAAAAACACAGTAGCACAGAATGTATGCACTGTCTTTTCATAATGAACAGCCCCACAATGTAAACAATGCATTACGGAACACAACCAAAACCCACCCTCAGGCTTTTTGAACTCACATCTTGTTCTGCATCAAAATTTCACTTTGCTTTTCCTTCAATCAACACTCATACCTTTGTTCCTGGGTAGCAATGACACAACACAGAGAATAGAAACACCGGTAATCAAGACTGATCTGTATTCAAAAAGGTAACCTGTAAACCCCTTGGACTCAGATGGCTGAGTGGAAGGAACAATCTCCCCTTCACTGCTCTACTACATTTCAGATGTCACCTACCTCTTGTGTTCCCTGCATTCCAAGAAGTCAATAGTGAGGACATTTTCTAGTTTAGCCTACTTTTTAGTTTTCTAAATTGCAGTCTAAATTTCTGTCTTCTGGTTTAGTTGGTGGTTTCATTAACTTGCATGAAATCACAAATGAAATGAATGGCCATAGTGATAAATTCATATTCCCATGACTATCACATACTGTTGTTTCCCTGTTTCTGTGTGTATCTATATGTATATCTCTTTGTATTGTTGGGGGGCCAGAACCTCTCTGCAGCCTCAGATGACTCACAGAATATTATTTAAAAAATATTTTGTTTAAATCTCAATTCTCACTCTGTATTTGCTCTCTGGCCTGTCAACAGGAGCTCCAGTCCAGCGGTCTCATATATAAAACAGTGCATAGGATCCACACTAAATGTTGGCATACATTCATATGAGGAAATGTATGTAAGCCCGAAAAAAATCTGATTTATAAATTCTCGCGTACGCCTGTCGGTGCACAATTTCGTTTTATAAATCACAAATCAACTTTGAATTGTCCACACGTGGATCAGCCTCATATCCCGCCCCCCCACATTCAGCCATAAATAGTCAATGCTAACCACGTCATGAATGTTTCTGCCTAGAAATGAGCCTGCTGATCAGTGGCTCTTTACGGTGAATCACGGCAACCACCGAGAGGAAGACCAAGAAAAGGACATTTTCTGACACAGGGATCGCGTTGGTTGTGAGCGACGAGGTCCCTGAACACTCGTTATCTCCTAATTCTACCATTCACGTAATCCTTGCAGTGCCAGTGCGTCCACCACACAGCATATTACGAGTGTCACCGCAGTGGTTATATGTTTACAACAATCAGAATGATCGCTTCACACCTTGCCAAAAATGATCGAGAGAATCAGTATAATATCCCCCCACCCTGGATATCATTAGAAAATGGAAGTTTGATTTGTGAACATAATTTATTAATAAATGACAATGAGGATATTATGGAGTGTAACTTTGACTACACTTAGACTTTGCTAATTTACTCAATCTATACTGTACGTGCAGGTGGTGAAGAAGTGCCGGGTGGAGGTGACTGGAGGAAGCTGAGTGTGCGACAGCCACCGCGGTGTCTCCTCGGAGACGCAGTCTGATAGTTGGTTTGGATAGCTGTTTTCATTTCATCTATACTGTATCTGACCCTATCAAATAAACAATAAATAAGTAAAGTCATGTTCACTGCAGCGATTTTACACACTTTATGAAATCTAAAAACGTACTAGGTGATATCTGCACACTATTAGAAGATGTTATTAAAACTATTGACGCTCTGTTCTCCCATTCTTTAATGCTATTTGATGTAATCTTGGATTTCTACAATCAATGATGATGATTTCAACAGCTTCTGTGTGCTCCACGGCTGACCACGAGTGTTGGTGGTCCAACCCTCTCCTCTGTACTCCGGGGATGGGTCGGGAGACGTGATGTTGAGACAGCGCTGATGAAATATCAAGCGATTTGAGTAGGCTTAAATATTTTACATTTGAAAGGTGCTAATGGAATAGTTATGGCTCATTAGCACAAATAACAACGCCTGTTTAAATGTTCATGATGAAGTGGATCTATAAGTAACGTGTGATATGAATCAGAATCAGAATCAGAATGGTGTTTATTGCCAGGTGTAAGAGGTATACACTAGGAATTTGCTTTGGCTATGTTGGTGCAAGTAAACAGTATAATAACAAAAGAATAGATAAAAACGGTATAATACAATAAGATAAGAATAGAAATAATTGAAATTTTACCAATATACAAAATACAAAATAAACAAAAATAAACATGATATAAACAGATAATGCAAATATTGCCAGAGTGCAAACAGTCAGGTATCAGAGGGAGAGAGAGGGAGAGAGAGAGGGATGAAGTGAAATGAAATGTGTGAGAGGTATTATTATATGTATAATTAATCTACCTGGCCATCTGCGTCGCCAGTTTCCCTTGTCTCCATAATGTGCGTACGCATGGGTCAGAGTTTCCCTAAATGTGCGCACATTCTCCCATCAAGTCTGTTTTTATATATCACAGCTTTTGCGTGGGAAGTGGCGCACGCACATTTCAGGTCCCGTTTTGTGGCCCCTAGGGTCTCATTTATAACCGTTGCGTACTGAGTGTGAAATTGAAGTGCTTGTTACTGAGGTGGGAGCTAGAAAACATATTTTATTTGGTGGTCTTTCCTCAGGAATTAGTAACAAACGCAAAATGACTGAGTGGCAGTGTGTCACAATATCAGTTAATGCAGTAGGATCAGAGACACGGACAACCGCAGAGTGTTACAGCCGCAGGCGGGGGCCCCAGGAAAGCCGGAGCTGACGCCACACGAGAAACGAGTGGCTGCCATCGTTGGAGAAACCATACTTTCTGGCATCCTACCGGCAAATGAGGGCGATTCAGATATGTGTGTTACTCCTGGTAAGTACACTCAAACCTTACTGCTAAATTCACAGACCATGTGCAACAAAGCATACATCTGTTAGTCACATGTTACATTCTACTTTAATAAGCAGGCTGTAGACATTGAGTTACAGAAAGTAATGTCCCTTATTGTCATAGATAATGTGGAAACTGGGAAGTGCAGGGTCAGGAGCGCATCTCCATCCGCCAACCTGAGTCAGGCAGAGTCCGGAGGAGGAGAGGGAAGCCATGGATCTGAGGCCAGCGTCTCCACAGCAGCTGATCTGCTGGCCTCGACTGCTGAGGGGCGCCAGTCTGGCCGCGTCCTCACCAACACTATGAGTAACAGAGAGAGATTGTCAATACAATGAAGGATATATGCAACGAATTAAAAAGAATGAATGACGTTCTTGGTGAGATCAGTCAGACATTAAAAGACCTTGTTAAAAAACAAATGTTTGTCTCAACTTACCTCCTTGCTTTACATTCTGTGTGTCACATCCAAACGGCGCTGTATAGCTGCTGCATTTGTGCAGCACGCTACATGCCTGCTCAATGCGACAGACCTCCTGTGGGGTGTATAGCAGGACGCCGCCAGTGCTATCCAAGCAGCGCCGCCGGCTTTTCAGCTGCCCTACAATAACTGACCGTGCCTGAGCACGGACGTCATTGTATCGCCGCTCTTGCGCCGTCTGGGGGTTGGCGAGTGGGGTGAGGAACCAAGTTTTGAGCGGGTAACCACGGTCACCTAAAGTTATAATAACCACATGCTCATATGATAAGACAAACACATCATCATGAATGTTATGAATGCCATGTCCTGTAATATGAGATTTATCTTGTGAATAGTCCTTGTAGATGTTGATTCTATGAGAGACTCAATCTCATGTCATATACACATTTGAAGGTGTCCCTGTGCCATTTCTACGCACAGTCCGACAGAAGTTTAAATCAGTTAAGAATCAAGTTTCTATTTAAGAGCAACAAGCAGTATACATTACCTAGAAGCCAACCATCCTGCACAGCCTCTGCTTGAAGTCTGTTCCCAACACTACTACTCCGCAGGATGAATGAATCATGAGTTGAACCAGGCCACTGTGCCACAACATTTGTGAGACACATTCGCGAATCACAAATCACTTGCACCTTTATGGAGTGAAAATGCTTCCTAAGCAATTTTATTCTCTGATGGTGCCCTTCCAGCAATGTGAGTGCAGTCGATCGCTCCGATTACATTTGGAAATCGGCTCATCGCTGCAAATTGGACTTTAATGTTTGCCTGTTCAGCCACAGTGGAGGGAAATCTTAAGTATCTTGACTGGGAGATATCCGACTGATCAGCCAGCTCCCTTTGAAAAGCTCCTGTTGCAAGGAACCCGAGTGTGGTGAGGATTTGGATTGGCACTGGCAAAGTGAGATTTCTCGCAGTCTCCCTCTCCAAAGCTGGACCCAGTTCAGCACAGAGCTGTAAAATGATCGCTCTTGACAATCTGAATCATCCTCATAAGCCAGTCGTCATCTTGGGTCAACAGGTCAGTGTGATCCTTAAACACACACTCCCTCCGAACTCTGCCGTTTGCAATGTCCTCCAGCAGCCATTGTTTAGCATCATGTTTACGCAGCCTTTTATAGTCTCCAGGTCAGCTAAAATATTTTCCCTTTGTTGTAGGGAGATTCTGTTAAAACATCTTTATCAAGGATTTAATTTTTCAAACTAAATGTAACTCTAATAACTAAATCATTACAGACTACAAGGACTGTTTATTTTGTATAATTACATGGCTGTGTTGAATACTCGATTCTGATTGGTCAATCACGGCGTTCTGGGGTCTGTAATTTCTGTATAACAGACAGTTGCTATGTATAGCAGACCATTGCTATGTATAGCAGACAGTTGCAATGTATAGCAGACCATTGCTATGTATAGCAGACCGTTGCTATGTATAACAGACCGTTGCTATGGGTGCAGCACTGATGTCGGACTCTGGCGGACCGTTTTTGAGTCAAAATATTGATTTCTTTAGTTTATTTTAATAAGCGGGCAATGCAGCAAGCATAGCGGTTTTCTTGGTTGGGTTAAGAGGAGCATGTAATAATGTCAAGTCGGGGCCTAGTTTTTATTAAGGGTTAATAAAAACCTTGTGAACATTCTCAGATGGAAGTATGAGATATCCTTGATAGTATAAATAAAGGGATGTCAAAATAACAGAGTCAATTGCCAAGTCATTGTTTTGCAAGTCACAAGTAAGTCTCAAGTCTTTGCACTCAGGTCTCAAGTCGAGACTGAAAAGTCCCAAGTCCTAAACTTTGAGTTTCAAGTCCTAAACAAGTCATAATTTGCTCTTGACCAAATGTAATGCTATTTCAACAACAAAGTAATAATATATTAATAATAATAATGACAGTACGACAGGTACAACTGAACATAATTCCCCAGATCTTTATTTTATGATTAAGTGTCAACTTGCTGGGAATTAAAAGTGTTAACCTTAGTTGATTTAGGCAATGAAGAGAAATAAATTGTGGAACACTTTTTAAATAACCTACTTTTTAATCTTTGGGCTTTGGTATACTTGATACCTTGGAAGGTATCAACATGAATACACCCGCCTACATGTAAAAATATACTATAAATACATTTCAATTCGAACAGAAAATATTTAGCCTGGGACAACAAAGAAAAAAAGAATATTCACTGTTTCATAGCAAACATGCATTGACCACACCCCCACGCATGCCCATGGAAATGATGTGCAAATAGACACGCACTTTGACAAGTGCTTTACTATTAGCCTATTATTTATTTCAGGAACCTAGATATACAAGAAAATATAAATTTATACAGAAAAAAAAACAGTGGCACCAAAAATTACAATACATTTGAGCTCCCCTGGATTTCTCAAATGAGGCTTTCTGGGGAGCTCATGTCTCTGGGACAATGTCTCTTTCCCTGTAACTCCGCTGTATTTTCAACCATGGCTGGTTCAAGCTCAAGAGTGTGCCACGGTGGAATTTGAGAAAAAAAACTTCAGTATATACAAACGTTAAATGATTCATGAGAGCTGGATGATGGGAAGAAAGGAGGCATGGGGCTTGTTGAATCTAATTGCTCCATTGAGTTCCTGTACAGTGAGTTGAATCTTACTTTGTTCCTTGATGCCTATCACTATGGCGCGTCTGATCTTATGTGAGCTTGCCTTCCTTGAGGTGCCGTCTGATCTCGATTCTCTGACCGCTTTAATTGTTTCGGCTGACAATCGAAAGAGATAGCACAGAAGTAAGACCACGACTTTCTGTGTTTAGAACTCCACCTCTAAGCACCTGTCTGTCTAACTGATCTCATCAACTTGCATGTCTACCTTTGATTAAACCAATGAGGATACCCTGTGGGGACCCATGCTGCTGGGAAGAATGAGGTTATCATCGGAAGAACATCACAAGAAACTGAAGGAAAACAGTGCATCTCCTGTTATTGCAAACAGTGCATTATTTTCCTGTTATTCACTCACTTATTCCTCATCTTCAACCGCTTACCCGAGGTCGGGTCGCAGGGGCAACAGCTCCCGCAGGCTCCGAGGCCAGTGTAGAGATATAATCTCTCCACTTTGTCCTGGGTCTTCCCCGTGGCCTCCTAACAGCTGGTCGTGCCTCGAACACCTCCCTAGGGAGGCGCCCAGGGGGGCATCCTTACCAGATGCCCAAACCACCTCAACTGGCTCCTTTCAACGCAAAGAAGTAGCGGCTCTGCTCCGAGTCCCTCACGGATGACTGAGCTTCTCACCCTATCTCTAAGGGAGACGCCAGCCACCCTCCTGAGAAAACCCATTTTCAACTGCATGTCATTGTACAACAAAACAACAAAAACAGGGGTGCATTCCTGTAGTGTTTTTGGAATTTGCACCAGAAGGAATGTAAACAGCAGCCACCAAAATGCTGGTGAATTATCTGGGCAGACAACATGGCTGGCATCCCAACACCAAAAATTCGACATTAGGGAAACACCGTCTATCAACCTTGACCACACCTGAGCACCGAGCATCACCGATGCAAACACAGAGTCCTTCTATCCTCGCCCCGCCGGAGTCCTGCGCTCTGTCGTCTGGAATGCCACGATGGAGCCAAGTCTGCAAGAGCTGCAAGATGTGGGCACGACAGTCTCTGATCTCCCGTTGCTGGTCCTATTTCTTCCACTCCAATTTCCTGCAACTGGGCATCAGCCAGGAGCAGGCTGGGTAGTGGAACAGCCCTACTGTAGATCCAAGCTGAGCTATCCTAGCACTTATTCCGGCTCTCCTCCCGGTGCCTTCCTGTGTGCATCAAAACAGGTGCCAACATTGTTTCCTGCTAACAATGCTAAAGACCTGCAGTTTGATGAGGAAAGCATTACGCAAATGTAAAAAGGATCAGAACATCTGTGAACAACTATGAATGCAAACCGCTAAGGTTAGGGAATGGGGGAATAATTAGCATGTTAAAACAAGCCTGAGTCATTTAAATAGAAAACAATCTGCATGTCTGAGAGGTGTGACCAAGTTACAACAGAATGTAGTTTCACTACACTTTGCAGAATAATGTGTTACCTGCAACATTACTGTTAAGACATGAAAGCTGATATGATACCCGAATTACTGTTTAAATATTAATGGCATGGACTAGTGTTATTGTGTATGTGTGTGTGTGTGTGTGTGTGTCTAAGGTTACTGATCTATCTGGATTGCATCACTATAGTCGATACTGTACTGAGACGGAGGCTGGCTTTGCTTTCATGTTTATCTGTACATGGATTCACTACTCTAAAGGATGATTCATCCAGCATGCTGGTCTCAGCTTCCACTGTGACAGATAAGCTGGAATGTGTAGATGAGTTTTCATATTCTATGTGTCTAACATTTTTTTTTCGCTTCTGTATTCTCGCTTCTGTATTCGCTTCTGTATTCTCGCTTCTGTATTCTCGCTTCTGTATTCTGGGAAGGATAATTATTGTATTTCAATTCTTGTTATACTATTATACACTATTTGTAGCCAACAGCACTTTGGACTAAAAACCGGAACCAGCTTGAATGTTTGCAGACCAAAGTGAACAAGACCATTCTCACACATGTACCGACAATTTAACACGTGCTTATTGGGGACCACTTTTTTTGTAAAAAAAACAACGTGATTGTCTGGAAGTTAACGTGGAGTCCACAGCATCAGCATCAGAGCAATTAGATGAGTACGTTTTTCTGACCCTCTTGCGGAAGTGGACTAAACCAGGTGAACCTTTCAGGGATGGTGGTATTTATTCAGCTAATAATAATGTTGTACTTATGACGCTGACATTTTGGAATTGCTAATAAAAACACAGTTACAGGTTAAAAACAGGTTAGTTTTCAGTTTGAATGAGCAGTGTGACTTTAGACACTATTCTACTACCTAACTACTATACTGGAAAAGGGCGGAGAACAAGTAGTATGTTGTTTTGGCGTCATCTACATGTAGCAGTAATGATGAATAAATGACAAAATAAGTACTACTTCTTCACCTTAATGTATTGTCTTAATGAACAGCTGAATTGTGCATAAACCACTAACACTATTTCCAAAATGCTCAACAAATAGACCACTGATATGTATGATTACATGAAAGTGACACATTTTTGTAAAAAAATCACCCTAATATGCAATAAAGATAAGCAACAAGAGTGACCTAGTTAGTCACTTGGAAAATGGAAATCAAATCTTAGAGAAATTTATTCAAACCACACAGAGACCAATAAGGAACAAGATTTTGGGCTTTTGAAAGATGTTCTCCCACAGGGAGAACGGCAGAAGCAGAAGCGCAGCTGCTGTGGACACCACACGCCGTTCAGCGAGGCAGCCGTCGTTCAGCGAGGCAGCCGCCGCGCTCTGCTGACTTTCCCTGTGTGGACAAAGCGTAACACAGGAACGGACCCCTCTGCCTGCTGTCTTCACTGCCGGCAACACTAAAAGTTACAAACAGCCCCGTCCCGCCACAGCCACGGGCAACAGCAGTTCAGTCTTTCTCACGTCTGGCCGTTCAATCCCCACCTTTGTTCATGCGTCCCTCCCCACAGCCACTGACACAGGTGAAAGTCATCCGTCATCAGGTAAGAGACCCCCCAACATGTTCTCACTACAGTATTATAACAACTGCTCTTACTGTGTGCAGGTTTCTCCAGCCGTGTGTTTGCCATACATTCAGCTCACAATTAAAAAGACTGCAGCACTGCGACATTAAAGGGAATTATATTCTATCCTATCCCCATTATAGGAAATCAATGTCTTAACTGTAGTGGATCTAACTTTGTGTTCTGTAGTAGTAGTAGAAAAGGATTGCACTTCTCTGACAGTCGTTCAGCCAAGGTGCGATTTTATGAATAAATCAGAGGGAGGGATATTTTTGAAACGTTTATTCATTTTATTCATGAAAATAAATCACATACCACAGTGAGACAATGAAGCCTGTTAGGCCTGTTAGGCTATTACTTGATTAGTATTACTTACAGATATAGTAGCAGTCCTGGTTGATTTGGCGACACCCTGTTTACTGGTAGTAACAGAAAATGTGGTTTAATAGTACAGGTCCCAGAAAACTGGGGGCAGCAAAATGAATTTTTTTTTAATGTAATTTATCAAGTGGTGTGATATTTTCACTGTCTTGCCTTGTCCTTTCCTCATGCGGACACACAGGGGATGTGATCATACACAACAAAACAAAAGATTAAATGCTAATTTAACATGCAAGAATGAAATCCCTCTTTCAGTGCCATGGATAGCACCACTCGGCCAGGTGTGCCAAAATGTGTATTTATAAACTTCAATATTTAATGGAAAATAATCTCAAAATACAATAGCACTGTGCCCATGTAACACCAAGAGGAGAGTCAGCACATGCTCCACACTAGCCAACATGGTCCCAACAGTACTCTAATATTGCAAGTTGCTTGGTAGCCCTGCTACACACATGCCTTGTCAACCAGATTTATGCATAAAAATAAGTAACGCTTTAACCCCAGAATTAAAAAGACTCTTTAAACTTGTTTAAAATAACTTTATATCACATATATAGAAAAAACAGTAAGTAAGAGAGCACAGAAGATGTTTACCTGCCCAGGGAAAAGATGTAAAGCTAAGGGAAGTTCAACACATGCAGTCTGTGAAATAAAACAATCCTTAACTACTAACTTCCTGTGTCATGCAGGCGCAAATCACCATCCCCTGCCGAGGCGATATTCGAGCTGAAAGTGGGGCAGTGCCAAGTGGGGTTAACCACACACGTCTTTGCTATTGGTGAGTTCAACTCACCAAAGTTGAACTCCACACGATGTGAATTTGCTTTGCCACCATGAAGGTAATGTTTTATTCACCCCTTTTGCTCCCATAGAATGGAAATGAACGGGAGGCAAATATTCGCCAATGTTAATTTGGCACATGTGTGACCGTGCCCTTACCCTGAGGCATTATGTTTTTGGATTGTCCGTCCGTCCGTAACATTCTCGTGAGTGCGATATCTCAGGAACAACTGGAGGAATTTCTTCAAATTTGGCACAAACGTCCACTTAGAGTCAAGGATGAACTGGTTTGATTTTTTGTGGTAAAAAGGTCACTCTGATCTCACATCCATCCCATTCTTGTGAAAGCGGAATTTTATTACATCTGGCACAAACCTCCATTTGGACTCAAAGATGGACTGATTAGAATTTGATGGTCAAAGGTCACTGTGATCTAACAAAACACGTTTTTTTGGCCATAACTGAAGAATTCATATGCTGGTTATGACAATTTCACACAAATATTTAATACGATAAAATGATGAAGTGATGACATTTTGGACAGATTTGGATGTAAACTGCAACTCGACTGGTCGGCAGTTTCCGCGCGGCTGAAAGTAGGTAGCTTTGGAAAGCATACAGATTGTACATCAGAACATATTTACACCCATTTCAAAATAAATTAGAAAATGTAGCAATAAAAAATAACATTGGAATGGTTAACATTTAACCTTCAAAATTAAAAGTCTCCACTTAATCCACCTAGAATTTTACAGGAATTTATAATTTAGCAAAACAAGATAAACACTAATGTAAAACAACACACCAGCTTGAAGAGCAATAGAGAACATTTGTTTTTTTTAAGTAAATAGGTTACAGATTTCAGAAGTCTAACGTTGACCACATCAGAGAAAATAAAAAATACAGTATAAGAAAAAAATACTTTCAGTCATATGGTCCTCCTGTCCTCTTTGGAATTCCTTAAGGCGAGCAGAACCATCCTCGGGTCAAACAGAAATTGTTCAGAGGTCTCACATTCTGTCCACACAAAGACTCTGACGACTCCAGCATTCTGAAGTGTTCCCTACTGACGCACATAAATATCTACTTGACCCTGTGCTGAAAAGGCTAGCTGGCACACGCTCAATGAATGATTGCAGGAACTTATTTTATTTATAAATGTAGAAATGTTAATCATGCATGGTTGGACATACAGTATACAGTATCATTGAAGACAAATTACATTGAAACTTCACTTAGTCTGTCATGGCCATAGGACTTTGTCCATATTCGCTGCTATTATGAAGCAGTGCCAGACAAAACATTTTGAATATTTCTGTTGTAAGTGGGTAACTACACCAGATTTCCTCCCTCACACTTCTTGAAAAAATCCTGCAAGAAGCTCTCTTCTTGGTACCAGGTTTGGAGGAAATTCACCATACTCTCTTTTGGGTTTACTTTTTCTCTCCAACCACAGGGGTGCCCTTTAAGCCATTCTTTTTTTTTTTGTCTAAATTCTCAGATTTTCCTCTGTTCTTTTGCTCTGTATCTGCTTTTTTTTCCAGAATCTATTTATCTCTCTTTCTCTTATCTTTTTCTTCAGATCTCGAATCAATCGTCCTTCTTCACGTTTTGCATTTTTCCTGGTCCTTGCATCTCGGTGTCTCTTCCTCCCTCGTGACTCTCATCCCTTTACTGCCTCTTCTCTGCCACAGCAATTGGAAACAACAGCTTGTTATTTGCTGTAAGATATATAGGGAAAACTGTTCCTACAATAAGCTGTTAAAACTGCATTTATTAGCATTAGATTACATGATTCAACACCATAGATTTTGAAAACTGATAACAACACATACTTTTGTTATCTATTATTCAACAATTTATTATTTGACGCAGGACATTTTAAAGCCTATGTGAATGATCATACCTGACTTTGGTGACCTGTGCATGAGGGACAATAAGAATGATGGGCTGAAAGCAGCTCTTAGCTCAGCACTTTCACTGTGTTTGTCTCATGTTACAAACAAAAACATACGTCATCAGAATAACTTGAAAGAAGCTACAGAAACAAAGTTAACACACACAGTATGAGTTTTAAATACTGTTGTTTTCCATCTATCCATCTTTCTCTTTCTGGTCTGTGTAATTCATTCATTCATTATCCGTAACCGCTTAGCCTATTCAGGCCCAGCTGACACTGGGCGAAGGCGGAGTACACCCTGGGCAGGTCACCAGACTATCACAGGACTGACACATAGAGACAGACAACCATTCACACTCACATTCACACCTATGGGCAATTCAGAGTCAACAGTTAACCTAACCTGCATGTCTTTGGTCTGTGGGAGGAAGCCGGAGAACCCGGAGAAAACCCACGCTAACACGAGGAGAACATGCAAACTCCACACACAAGGGCCCCAAGCCGGATTTGAGCCTGCGACCCTGCAACAGTGCTAACCACTGCTCCACCGTGCAGCCCTTTCTAGTCTGTGCGCCCTGTGGAATTTGCACCAAAGGTGTGCACAGAGGAGGTTCATTTGTATGTAATTCCTGCAAAGCACATCTGAGTGGTGGGTTAATGGCTGGTACGTGTTCACATAAACATGATCTGGCAAAGAGCGAAGTGAGTGATCTTAGAAATCGTAAAATACAAATGAGGTTACTAACCCATGTAAAGAAAGGATCAACTTTCCAGGGGATGCACAAACAATTTACATATTGAAGAAAATTAATTATGATTTTTATTGTGGATCTTAATCCATGTGTGACACCTGTTTTTTACTCACTCATACATGTATACATATAGATGTGTATAAATCCATGTACATATAACAGGCATAGCTACATTTTCACATGTACCTAAACATGTTGTACATACATAAATAAATGTATATATATATATATATATATATATATCAATATGTGTATATACATTATAAAATACCCCCCCAAAAAATCATGAAAACATAAGGATTTAACATATTATTCAGTACATACAGTGCATAAATGACCGTATATCTGTGAACATACACAGTATGTAAGGGGTGAAATCTAATTTGGACAACTCAAATCTATACAGAGCATGTGTTTCCCTGATGGAGACCACAATGAAGGCAAAATGACCCTGAAACAACAAATAAAGCTGACTGCACACAGGCCTGGTAGAGCATCACCAAAGTGTACTGATGTCTGTGGATCATTGGCCACCATATTTGACACCCAATATTAAATATGATGACTTTATTGAAGCTGCATTTATCTCTTTTTTTTTGCCACGTATGCCACAGGGCACAACTCTCGCAACAAGCTTATAATCACACAAAGAATGGCCTCACAAATGTGTTATAGCTAACATGTTAGCAGACTATTGCCCATTTACACATCCAGCAGGCCCGCAGCAATATTAGCATTTATTTGGAGTTGTGTGTCTGATCAATGTAAATCTAAACAGTAGTCACTCTACTTTTAGCTCTGTTTTGGTCTCCACCAATAACTGATAAAAATATCGGACTCTATACCTGCTAAATTCTCCACTATGTTCACCAGCTAGTCTCTAATTTGTATGGTAGTGTGTATGGTAGAAGTGAGGTTGGTGAGAGCCGTGAGAGTGAGCCAAAACTGTAAAAATCACTGAGCTGTAAAACTAACAATGGACTGAAAGATGCTAAAATGGTCCACAGAGGTGAGGGGAACTGCAGAGTTGCAGCAATTTCCCCGAAGGTTTGTCACACTTTCACATTACCCATAGTCATTTGACCCATTGTTTATATAAAATATGAATAAGTAAAGGTTTATTGTAACTTATCAAATTACTTTATGTTCTCTGAAAAGCGGGGGACTATAGACCCTTTTACAGCTAACACCGTGATTACATCATGGTGTTAGCTGGAGGCAAAACAAAGTGGGGGGAGAGTGGGGTCATTTGAGCCTGTGGGGAAGTTGAGCCACCACTTGTTTCTAGGCAACCGTAGACAAAATTGGTCACATGACCACACATTATCGAAAAGCCATCTGTTTTACTGACTCTGTGATGGAGAGAGGCCAATATGACAAGTGGTACGCACATTTAGGTCAAAAAGCAGCTTTTTGATGTTAAAAGTGGTGTTTTTTTTGTGTGTTTTCAAGTAGTCAAGATTCTTGTGTCTGAACAATTGCAGACATGTGTTACTGTTTTAGAAACTTACAATATGATGCTATACTGTTAGCATGACGTTAGATCTGAACTGCTGGGTGATACAAGTTTATATAGAATTAGATTATAGCTTCAACTTGTTATGTAAATCTCAATATAAACTGAAATGGTTTCAATAAAGGATAAATAAAAAAGGTGATCATAAAGGCTAATTAACATTTAACCTTTTCTAGGACGTGATCGGTTCATGTTTAGGGTGCTCCATCCTCTGTCATTCGGCCCTCTTAAAGTAACCTCTCTCGTGAGAGCAGCTGCCTTTAGGCACAATGTGGGGGAGTTCTTTGATAACCTCACTTCAGTGATGGACAGGTAGGATTCATAAACTAGACATACCCCATGTGGCTCAACTTATCCTCTCCCTAGGCTCAACTTACCGCTCATCGGGGGGCAAGTTGAGCCAAGAGATGGAAAGTCATATTTTGAAAACTGTTTATTTTAGATCCAAAAGAGATGATTACCAAGGATGGACCAAATCCTGAAATATATACATGTACATATACGATATCCTCAAGTAAAAACTGGCTCAACTCACCACACTCTCCCTAAAGACTAGAGGCGAACACTAGCAGTGGGCTAAAGTTACACATCGAAAATGTCATGTTGCTGTGTTGTTGGCCTGCCAGAATGTGGTGACCATATTTTCAAACCCCCAGACCGGGACCCTTAAGTGTACCGTGTATGCGAATGCACTTCCATGCATTATGCACGCACCATAGGCGTTAATCAGGATGGCCTACTTGGCACACCGGTGACTTTCTCCCCCTTTAATAACAGGGCTATCCCCGTCATGACGCACTGACAGTTTGTGAGTCCTGTAGAGAGTTTCCCTTGTCTGGGACTACGGGAATTATTTTTCAACTTTAGTTTTGAACCCGAACAATCTCTGTCACATCATGTTGCTCGCCACAGCTACATATGTACCTGTAGGCTATTATAATTAAAATGTGGAGCTCCAGACAGCATTTTGGCCAGGTGACACTGGGTGAAAGACTGACAGGAACGGTGGGGGGCGGTCCTGAGGGAGTTATAAGCGGAGCAAAATGGTTAAAGTGATTCACAATGTTTTCCCTACATGCCTGTTGATGGGCAGAAGGAACTGTGTAGACTAATTAATCAAAGCGACACATTTGATGTGCACATAAGCACGGGGAGTTCTGTGGTTATTTTACAACAGTCTGATGCTGGTTGCACAAAACGACTGGTGACTGGTGAAAACCGGGACATTTGAGTGTTTTACAGATAATTGTTAGGATTCGGGACACCCAGCTTGAAACCAGGACAGTCCTGGACAAACATCTGGTGGACATCTGGTCACCGTATGCCAGAATCAAGATATCACATACATTTGAGATGGCAAACTGTGAATCAAGGCTCTATAGTGAGCTGCAATATCGGTGGAACGTTTCAGAGATGGAGAGAAAATGTTGCTAAGAACAAACAGTTGACCTCTCTGTGTTGCCTCACACGCCTTAGCCACGCCCGTATCCGCCAGTAGCTCCTCACAGGACGCTGATCGGTCCGTGCCCTGGCTTGCTGGACACAAATGCATTACTTGATTCTCGCATCTTGCGACATCGCGAGAATCCAGATGCCGTGCAAGTGTATGTGGGATTAAGCCGAAAGAAACTACAGTGTGTGGGTGTGTTCATGGTAATGAAGGAGCATGTCACCCAGAGACACAGTGATGTGTTTTTAATGGAGCTCTATGGCACAGAGAAAGAAGAGATATCAGGCTTTGATACACATACTTAAATACTTGGTAGTAGATACATTCATTATTGTTTGGGGATCTTTTTATGAGATTTATGAACAACTGGAAACCAGATTTATCTTTTAAACCCAAATCCGCAGAGCCAACGAACATGTATCAGTCCTGCTACTTATCATGTATGTTATAGATACATATATGGCATCCTTTTGTCTGCAGCACAGAGAGATATCAAAATATTGCCATGTATAAATCAGTTTGAGTTATTTGTGAAAACACACAATTTTGTCTAGGCAGCTTTGACAGGTCACAGAATGATGAAACTAGCCACACAGCCATGTCAACCTTAAACTTAAGAGGTTTTCAGATAAGAGCGGTGATAGTCCAAACCCAATTCCCACCGGCTGTTTGATGAAACTGTCTATTTGAGAAGCCAAGCCCTGAGGTCAGATACAAGGCAACAGACGGACGGCTAAACTGCTGAAAACAGACGGCGCACACACACACACACACACACACACACACACACACACACACACACACACACATCCTGCATCCCCTGCAGGCTAACTAAGTGGTCTTTCTTCTTCTCTAGGGGCTCTCTATGCCTGCTGTTTCACCCCTCTGGCATGCACCCACCCACACACACACACACACACACACACACACACACACACACACCAAACCAAATGACTATCAGATTTAAGATCAGCCATTTCCAAAGTCAACAGCTGTGCACCAATTGCATATGGATTGCAGACACACTCCTGCTCTTTCACATGTGTAAGGCAATAAGAGCCGCAGGGATGCACACAGGGGACTGGACAATCTGCACCTACGCACACACACACACACAGACACACAGACACACACACACACTTTTCCATTAGTCACAATAGGGTTTTTTTCACCCGACTTATGGCATGACTATCAATTTTATCTTAAAATAATTCTCGTTTCATGGTTTGAAAGGGACATTTTTGTCTTTACAAATTTGCTGGAATGAAACTCAAACTGCTGCATGATCACCGGAATCACCGCAGTATAAAAAGATACATCAGGGAGCTTTTTAATTCTAAAATTAAAGATTAAAGATTAAACGATTTGATAGAAAAGATATCCGCAGACTTAAATCTATGCAGTATTCCACTTTATTCTAAGCTTTCGGTCTGCCAGACCTTCATCGGAGCATACGTGATTCAACAAAGGACAGGCTGGTGGAAATAACCAATCCCATTCCAATCATCGGCAGTAATGCAATGTACCTGTGCACACCCTAGTGGTAGAAGCGCCACCTCTTGGGAATTGTAGTTCTAGTAGAGAACTGTGAGGCATACAAATAGATGCCATATTTTTTTTATAATACAAAATACACAAAAGGGTGGACATCATCTCAAAAGAGGATCTCAAAAAAGGATTTCAAAAAAGAGACAATAGAACAAAAAGCTATTGAGGGGTATCAGGCGAGGGCCATCATAAACCATAGACACCAAATTCTACATTAGAAATGAAGAAAATATGTTGAAATACAGCATAATACATATTGTACATCCATAGCCTCATATCCTCATATCAAAATCCTCGTAAAGGCCCATAGGCTGAAATGTATCTAAAGTGTCAATCCCAAAAAGTCATCCTGCATTACAAAATTAAAAGATTTAAAATGGTACAGTGGAAAAAGGAGTCATCTTTACTGTGATTATAGTTAGCATTTGGATAATTAGAAATATTGTATTCAAAGAGTTAGCTCACCCAAATAAAAAAAAAAACATACTTCTGTCACCACACCAGTACAATAAAGATAAATAGATATTTTTTCTCTATGACATTTCAATGCTTTAAGCTGAGACTCAACAAATAAAAATATGTCCCTGTTACTCTGGAAAAATCTCAGATTATTATTAATAGTTGCCACCCATGTTTCACCTTTAGGAGAACAAAATCTGTTGACCGCAAGATTCGTTGGCTCTATAGAGGAATTCTCCATTTGACTGAACTAAAAGGAAAGGAAAGCATGATGAGTGGTTTGACATTGCACTGATTAAAGGATAAGGCTGGCCATATTCTATCATTTTCTTATTGTCACTATAATAATCCCTGCAATTTAAGATGACCCAAGTGAATAGATAAAACACAACCAGGTTAAGAAAAGATCTTCACCACTTTGACAACACATGCATCACATTTACATAAAAAATTGCAAGCCGTTGATGAGTTTACATAATTGTTAAGCCCAGTGCGTCGCATACAGGCACTAAAGGGGGCCTTGTGTGGCGCTATCACACGCCAAAGGCTGTGACAAGGCCTCGGTATTTGACATCCTGGGAATGAGAACGGGCTGAGAGGTCAGAAAGTATTGAGCAATGGACTGCATTGTTGATTTTGGTCTTTTTATGGGATTTGTTGACAGTAACAGAATAACGCTAGCCTAATTCTTTTACTTTGAATGTAAAGGATTTGATTTTAGTTTTATGCTAATAGAAAAGTCCATCTGAGGCACTGTGTGTGAATCTATAAGAGGAAAATAGCATAGCATACAGCAGAATACTGAAGACCTTTTCCTCTCCTCTCTTGATGCTTCCTCTTTTAATTCCACAGCATTACCATTTTAACTGATTCCATCCCTGCCGTACTTGACTCTGAGGTCAAGGTCTAATTAAGAAACCGTTTAAAATGAATCACAGACTGAAACATTGATCACATCAGCATTAACATAAATGGGCCTAAAAGTGCCTGCTAATGGATTTGATCCATATGGTGCTAAGCCCCCCCGAGGCCCTTGAGGGGAAAGGGAGTGTATATGTGCAGGGTTGGGGGTGGGGGGATGGGGTTGATGAGGATCCCCATAGAGTGGAACAGACGCTGGGCTTTGTTAAAGCTCCCATTGATCTGACCCATAGTGGAAGAAAGAACCTCAGCGTCAAAGCAGGCGGACAACATGACAAACATGGCTGTTCAGCAGCGTCAGAGTGTGCATCTGTAACATCAGCACAACACTCGTCTGGGTCAGTTTGACAGTTTAGAAGGCAAATAAAGACCTGAAGGTGAGACAGTTGTAGATGTCTTCCAAAATAAACCACAGACCCTCAGAATGCCTGTATCATGTCAAAACTAGGAAGGACCAATAGGTGTTTGTTTTCAAATAGGCTGAAGACAGAGCCTGAATCCAAATGTCTGGACTTCTCTGCACTTTCTGCATACTTCCAGAGACTCCACTTGTGCAGACTTCACTTGACTTTGCACAAATATCAAATGCTCTGAAAAAGAAATAAATCTGGTATCTGTGGCTGTCGCAGGACTGTAATAAAGCCCGTCCAATCATTTCATTCGGTCCAAATGAGCTTGAAAGCTGTGAGCACTAAGGGCGTATTCACACCTGCCTTGTTTAGTTCAGTTGAATGGAACCCTGGAACGTTTGCCCTCTTGGTACACAAAACAAGCCAACCGAGACCTCCTTGAAGGGGTGGTCTCGGTTCGCTTCCAAACGAACTGTGGTACGGTTCAGTACGGGACGGTACGGTTCGGTACACTTCGTTTGTGGTGAGAAAATGATCCGACCTCGATTCGGCCCAACTGGAGAAAGCATTGCGCCTTTTTGGAATAAACCAGCTCCGGTAGCGAGCTGCGCTGTGCATGTCAACACCAGACATCAGACAGCATTACTACAAAAGAGCCTACGCTTGCTATTCACATCAGTACTAAACAGGTGTAATGTCAGGCTGTGTTGAAGACCACGGGCATACCTGATGGATCTTAATATTTTCGGCCGATGAGCATGTCACAGTTTAGGAGGGTTAATGCACGCCTCCTCCTCCGTCCTCAGTACGTCTTGATATGTGCCTTCGGTGACTCCGGTGCATCAATACATTGTTTTCCAGTCGCAGCCGCGCCTCATTTTCAAACTGTATCGTTTGCCTTGAGTGAAAAATTGCTACGAGGTAAAAAAAAAATATGACCAGGGCCAAGATCAAGCCGCGTAGTTGTCCCTCCATGTTCTGGAAGTCTGCTCTTCTTTGTTTACTTCCAGGAGTTTTCCAGCGTGGAAATTCTGACCAATTAGAGAGCAGTTTCTTTGCGCACCAGAATTTCGGTCCGCTTGTAAACGCTGCCGTGTGAACACAAACGAAACTCGAGGCAGTATGCAACATTGTAACAATTTGGTCCCTGATTCAGACCAGAGCAAACCAACTACAGGTGTGAAAACGCCCTAACAATAGCCGTGTTTGTTGTTTACGTTCCATAATGATCATTTTGGGGGAGTGGCTTGAAGGCCTGAAGGAATGGACTGTCAGTGTTGATGACTTGGTGACTTTATACATATTTTTAAATACACATAAACAGTCACAAAAGCACGGTTCTGTGTGATGGGTCTTGTGTACAGCATGGTAGAATTGTCACTGTGAGCATGTTGACATTAGCATTTTGATCAAAGCACTGCTTTGCCTCATAGAGCTGCTAGCGTGGCTGTAGACTCTTAGGCATCTGTTGTCTTCTTTTTTTCCTTTCTTATGTTAAAGCGTACTGATGTAGTAGTTTGATATTGCACACTGAATATGCATGGGATGATTTGTTTGTTATAGTCTGTAGAGGCACAGTTTTACCACCTACAGTGTGAGGATCTCCTGTTGAGGGTTTGATGTGAATATTATTCGCAGTGTTGATGCTCAGATAATCAAAGAAAGGGGAAGTTTTACTTTGCGTATTAACTTTTAAACCTTAAAGCAGCTGATCCTGACATTATCTTGGCACAAACACGGCTGTGTTCCGAGTCAGTTTTGAAGGTTTAAAAGGCAGATAAATTGTTGCAGATTTCAACAGAATTTCCACCAATCTTGTATAAGTAGGTTGTACAACAAATGACTGACTTATCTGAATTCTGTGCTCAGACACTCAACAAGAACTCTTCCTACACCTGACTGGACAAACACACCACCCTCTGTGCTGTCATTGAACTTCTAAATTTAAGGGTTTCAAACTTTGTCAAATATCTCCACCAAAATCAATTTCTACACGCAATTTCCAATGCGTGTAGAAAAAAGCCTTTTTGGGCTTCTGTATATCAAGGTAGCCTATTACATATGTTGGTTTGAAAGAGATCACAGGCAAAAACTAACAGTGGAAAGCATGAAATTAAATAAATATAATTGTAAAAAAGGTTTGAATAGATTTGCGCAGGCAGAGCAGTGTCGTCTGCCAGTCTGACCTAAATTTTTGTATAGCCTAAACTATTGTTAGCTAGTGAGTGAATTGTGAGTAACCTCTGGTAAACTGCTATGCAGTGTCTAGGGCAAACATAATTCAATCACTTTAATTTTCTAGAAATGGATACAATGTAAAACTTTAAAAAGAGACCAGGAACATAGACGTCAGTCTTACCACCTGGTCAAATACTCCACACATGGTTTGAAAGGGAGCATGTCTAGCTTCCCTCAGCCCTATGTTCCCTCAGACCAGTACATACCGGTGCCATGCCAATGTTCCAATGGCCCAGCGACAGAAAAATGTCCCATTGGACCGAAAGCCTGTATGTCCAACAGTCCAACAAACGACCATTGTTCCAGAGGCCCATTGTGTCGAAAATACAACAAATAGAAGCATATGGCTAATTATTATGCAGAATGACGCCACCGGACCTTCCTAGTCGCAATATTTTTCCTACTATGGCGAAGGCATGACCCGCCCTACTCTGCATCTGGTTGGCTTGCCCTAATGTTCTTACCCTAAACCTAACTAATCTCCCTCCGCATGCCTAAACCTACCCAACCCAACCAACGAAGGCAACGGGTACTTGCCAGACTGTTATCGAATAGCGTGAGATCTCAAAAAGTTACAGGCAGATTTTAACATGTGCCAACGGTGATGCTGAGGGAACATAGGCCTGTTTGAACTGCAAAGATTCAAGAAATCAAAAAAAAATTCAATCTTCCAATTAGACTACAGTGAAAACACAAACAACAGCGTGGGCGTCAAAGTTTACACTGTATGTGTGGCATCATAAGTCATGTGTAGGTTATAAAACAGAACCATTTCTTGGGTGAGCGAGAGTTTGTCATGTTTCATATGTGTTTATGAGAAGAAAGTGTTCAATGTGGTTAGAGTTTAGGGTACGGTGTTATTTATTGCCAGTGTCATTGTTAGGGAGTTGTGCCAGTAGATCGCCAGTAGGTATCAGTATCGCTACAGAAACCGTGTATGTGAAGAGAGCGTCACAGGGAAGTCTCGTGTGAATAAGTGAGATAATGAGAATCTCTGTGTATGAGATGGAAGCAGACTACGCTGCGTAGCGATTGTCAACCTAAAGCGTTATTTTTTACATTTTGCAGGGAAGCAGGTGATGTCAGTTAGCAATTCTGTATTAGGGCAATGTTTACACTGTACTTCGGTGACACTGTGTTCAGTTCTTTGAGTGTTTTGCGTGTGTTAGCGACTGTGTTACTGCTTCAATTTAACCAGTTAGCAGCTAATACGAGGGTTACAGCCGCCATGGTAGTAGCGTTAGTAGTAGCGCGGGGCGCTGGGAGCTTTGACAATGAGGGAGCACCCCCCTCCACCCTACTGTTTATTAAGAGATATGGTGTTATGCTGTTGAGCTAAGATAATCTGTACAGGAAGTATTGAGACATATTACTCTCTAAAGAGTTGAGAGGTGGTGTAATCTTTGATTTTGTGCATTTCTGGCATTTTGTTACTGTTATTGTGAATAAGTGAGATAATGAGAATCTCTGTGTACAAGATGGTCAACCTAAAGCGTTATTTTTTTACATTTTGCAGAACATCTTACATAAATGTGTAGCACCAGACTGAGCCTGTGGGACATCATTCTGTGCACCGCTACATATGCTATGTTTGCATGTGTTTGCATATACAGTATGTCTACATGCACCTGCAAGTGCATTTCTGTGTCCATGCACTTTGTCTATGTGGGTCATGTCATATGTGTGTTGTGTGCGTGCATATGTGTGTGTGTGTGTGTGTGTCTGCCCACTGATGAACTCTGACAGCAGTTGTCACATTAAACATGAATGCCATGCAGCCAGTTTTTATTTGCTGCCGCAAGCTATTGGTCGACTGCTGCTTGCAATAACATAGTAGAGTCAAGACAGAGTCACGCCGGGGTACACAAGTTAAACCATTAATCACTGTGTGTGTGTGTGTGTGTGTGTGTGTGTGTGTTCTTGGTATGTACAACATTGCAGTAAAACAGTTCTGAGTTACTGAATGTGAATCATGTTAGAAGTCGTCGCGATGTCTTTAACAGAGTGCGTAAGTAGTATTTCAGTGTTGTAAATGTTCCAGGTAGTGCTGGTTATGACTACTGCATTATATATGGCTGAGTTTAAATTGTAGCAATGCATCATATTGTTGCTGAGTGGTGAGAAGAAGCTTGTAGCCTTGTTACTGCGCACATGTAACCTCACAGTGCTCTAAAGAGATCACACATTCATAATGAAAGAGACTTGGAAAAGTCTCACCCCTCCCCCACTGGGTTTACTTACTTTATGTGTCATGCAATGTGTTAATGTAATTTGTGGATGGAGCTTGTTATACATTTTTCATAGCTGCTCTGAAGGTGCATCTCAGCCTCAGCTATTACTAGCTCTAAAGTCATAAATCATGGTGCATATTCGTAGAAAATTTAAGTCATTTTATTTCTGGGATGGGAATTCTAGGGATAGGGGCTATTTTACAGGTTAATAATCATCTGATAAACTGTCATAACCATGTGGACAGTCTCAGGCTGACTGTTGAAGATTAAATGATGAGCTGTATTCTTACTCTTAATGATGGATAACACGATCAAAAATGTTCATTTAGACCTCATTATGAGAGCACAATTTCATGCTGCCACCATCATGCACTAATGCTGCATTCACACCAAACACAAAGCAAATTTTCGCTTTGCATTACTTGCACGAGTTTGACAACGAGATCATTTGTGTTCATTCGTGTCACTCGTGCTAGACACACCTGAGAGGAGGAGGGGCTTACCTCCAAGTAGATACCAACAACGTTTCATCAACCGTGGTCAAAATAGCCACTATTGCTGCTTTGCACATGTTGTGGAAGTCCCAGATATGTTGGAAAACCAAACACGTCGTGTCTGGGTTCATAGCATCATAACGATGCCTATTTGTAAAAAGTCTGAATTCATGCTTTGCCAGGTCTGTCCTTAAGGAACCCATTCACACGAAAAGGCATATGAATGTCTCAATTACAATGCGCAAGGCATTTAGCGTGAAATAAGAACGCCTTTCTTTCTGTTGGCGTGCCATGTGTAGGTTCGAATCCGGCTTGGGGCCCTTCTGTGAGGAGTTTGCATGTTCTCCCCGTGTTAGCGTGGGTTTTCTCCAGGTTCTCCGCCCACCGTCCAAAGACATGCAGGTTAGGGTCACTGTTGACTCTAAATTGGTGTGAATGTGAGCGTGAATGGCTGTCTGTCTCTATGTGTCAGCCCTGCGATAGTCTGGCGACATGTCCCAGGTGTACTCCGCCTTCAAACAATATCAGCTGGGATTGGCTCCAGCCCCCCTGCGACCCTGAATAGGAGAAGCGGTTACAGATAATGAATGAATGAAGGAATTTGTAGGCCATGTAGTCTGTACTGACTGCAATGTAAACGGATTTGCGTAAATATGCTACGCTCAGAGCTAGTGATGTAGAATAAAAAGCGAGAAAGACTGCTTATGTCAGGCAGGTGGCTAGGTGGATGGGAGACCGCTGTTTTGTTTTGTAAGTTACGCTAGTGATGTGTTTTTTTAGAGATGTGGTTTCGGTACTTATGTTGTTTCCGTAAGTATTTTACTTAGCTTAGGTACTTATTTTAAGGCCAATCATGACGTTTTTCCTGAACCCTGGTGGTTTTGCTGCCCCCTGCTAGTAATGGACCTTCATACCCGCATGTAGTATTCACTCCTCGGCGAGGCATAACGTGACACTGACATGCTATCCTCTGGTGGACAGGCGGATTTATTATACACGTGTTACCGGGTTGCAAGATGAATTGTTATAATTTTGGTGATCCCGTAACTTTCCCTGTATATCAAATTTTAGCATGCTAAAATAAAAATAAATCAATTATGATGTGACAACACCGTGGTAGGTTGAGGGAAAGATCATGGTTTGGGTTAAAATTTCCTTGATGTTAGGGGACCATCATCATCATGGTTATATCAAGCTCCTCTTCTGTGGTACAAATTCCCAGTTTCAGTCCGGGAGGCAGACACCCTCTCCACATTTAAGAGTAGGCTTAAGTAGGGGCTGGTCCAAGGCTGGCTCAGGCTGCCTTGGACCAGCCCCTACTTATGCTGCTATAGGCCTAGACTGCCGGGGGACTTCCTATGACACACTGAGCTCCTCTCTCCTTCTCCTTCTGTATATATTCATGTCCCATTCTTGCATGTTACTAACTTGATTTCTTCCCCGGAGTCTTTGTAGTTTCTTATCTCGCAGGTGTCCATGAATCGGGGTTACACCTGGATCGGGTTGCATCTGCTGCCGTGTCTGCTGCCTGCCTGACACCCACTGCTACCATTATTATTATCAGCTTTTTTTATTATTATTAGTATTAGTTATATTTCTATTATTATTATTACAGCTATCACTCTTTTACATCCACTGCTATTGATTTTTGTTATTAGTCCTATTTGTATTAATTCTTACAGCTGCTGTGCTATTATTGTGGTTGCTGTGCATCTCTCCCCCTCTCTCTCCCTCTCCCACCCCTTCTCTCTCTCTCTGTCTCTGTCTCTCTCTCTCCGTCTCTCTCTCTCTCTCTCAAAACCCAACCGGTCGCGGCAGATGGCCACCCACCCATAGCCCGGTTCTGCTCAAGGTTTCTACCCGCTAAAGGGCAGTTTTTCCTGGCCACAGTGTATAACAATGCAATGCTCATGGGGGATCTCTTGTCGGGTCTCTAAACTATAGAATACGGTCTAGACCTGCTCAATATAAAAAGCGTCCTGAGATAACTTCTGTCATGATTTGATGCTATATAAAAATAAATTGATTTGAATTTAATTGAATAATAATTAACACATGGTCAAGGTTATGGAACGATCATGGTCGTGCAAAAAAAAAAAAATTGTTGACTGTCATTTTGAAGCCACAAATGAACAGCAGTCTGTCATGTTGAAGTCTGAGGTTTTGTTGACCCATCATGTGGACTGGGGGTAATTCACGGAAAAGTAAAGTTTTAAAGCTAGAAATCTCACAACCAGTCCGACATTAATCAACAAACCAATGATGTAGACATATGGGCTTTCAGTCCAATTGCTTCATAGATGTAATATGATCATTTTTATATACAGGTGAAAAAAGTGCCCTATTGTGCAAAGCACAATGTACCTGAGCTTTTTCATCTTGCCTGAGCCCTTTGGTGCGTTGTTGGCTCGCTATTTGCCATCTTGGGAGGAAAAACACATTAGTGGACAACTTGAATCAGGTCAAAAGCACAAATTACACTTGACCTGTCCAAAATCACACAAACTCCTCTTTATGTGTGTTGCCTGTTGCCTCACTTTATTATGTTTTTCAACCAGTAGATAAATGCAGAGGCACCGCGTTAATACTGTGTTGGCCCGAGAGCTACATTGCCTTTCCTCTTATCCCCCCACTTATCGTTTTGTATTTCTTCAGTGCTGACCTTAAACTAGATGAAATTGTAAGTTATTTCTGGGTTTCTAACTAATTTAGAAGTTGTACTAAAACAGAAGACATCCACATGCTTTTGCCATCAAAGTGATTTAGTGTGAGAAGAGTCAGAGCACCTTAACACAGTCTGCTTCATGCCATGCCCTTCTGACAAAATGTAACATTTAAGTATAATCTGAAGTCTTGAGGTTCATTCATGAATGAATCTGAAGCAAAATGCTCAATGTAGGCTTAAGTGTGAAAAACACTATGTGCTCTGCTCATACTATATATATTTTTAAATTTAAGTCACTGGAGGTACAATCTCAAATTCCTCCCAAAGTATATGTCCAAATTACACCAACAGCACAGTAATGGATCATTAAAGATAGTTTCTAAAGTTTAATCTCGACCTGTATGAGGGAGGATTTTTCTGAATCTCAAAAAGGACAAACTGGTAAAATTCGAACATTTTTCACTTTATTACACAGCGTCTGAATGATTTGCATACTTTCATAAGAAAACCTTAAGGCGCTTGAATTACGCCTAAACACAAAGTGAAAGACGGATTAATTATTTACACAATTACTGTTTTTCAAGGACTTCTAGAATAGAAAGTAACTGTGCAAATGAGTTGATGGAGTTGATACAGAATGTCTCAGGTGGGTGTGATTAAATGGGGTCATAACAATTTATCCACTGATAGGCTACATCCAAAACCAACATCTAAATTTTAACTCTATTATGCTGTAAAGTTGTACCAGTACTGTACGTACCAATACATATATTTAGGAACTGGCGAACAAGATGTGATCCTATGGAATAAGGGGGTAACGGGATTCGGGATCTTACAAAGAACTTACAAACCTACTGGGTACCTATTCTTCTATTACAGGGTATGAATGAGAAATAACCTGTAGTTAAATAGTTAAATAATTACTATAATATAAATTCTTTCTTAATTCAACGCAAACGTCCAGGTTACTTCTCATTAGGTTATACATACCCTGTAATAAAAGAATAGGTACCTAGTAGTTAAATAATAACTACAGTATAAGTTCTTTGAAAGATCCCAAATTGTTACCCCCATATTCTATATATTCACATCTTGTTCCTCAGTAGCCACATATATGTATCAGTATGTACTGTACTGGTACACCTTAAGATTACACCATTACTAGAGTGATTATGCGGTATGTTGCAGGCTGTAATCTAAAGCGTTACCAATGACTACGTGAAAGGTGTTGCAGTAATAACGAACCCACAGAAAATGATCATCTGACTCTACAGTTGTCCTCATGTCTACAGAGCGCTTCAGTGTCTTTCAGCTCATTCTTTCTGTTTTATGGCCTGCAGTTTTACTGTTTACCAGAGCCATATATTTTTTCTCAGGAGATGGTGGAGACCAAAACAGTCAAATGAGAGTGAGTATTGGATTTACAATTATCAGGTGGACGCAAACACACAAAATCTGTAGGGTTATGTACTGGGCTATTCCTTGGCTGGGATTGGTGACATCCTGAATTCTTGTCTTCATTGTAGAGCTGTTGGTATGTACAGTAGATTGCCTCTGACAGAACCAGGCTTGCTGTTTCCCCGTTCCTATTCTTTGTGCTAAACTAAGATAAGCATTCATATTTGTAATCTCTAAGCTCAAAATGACGATGACATCATCAGGATCATTTTCTCAGACTTGACAAAGCTCCTCAAGAGCATATCATACAACTGTTTTCACATGCTGACAAGTAAACTGACCTTGATGTGTAAAAATTGGTGGAGTGGCCCTTGGATGGATATACTATCTAGCTTGATTGTCTAATGGATTACAGTATATTGACTGTGCAGTCCCTCTTGAGGGCCAGCAGCCACAGAGTACCAGCTGGTCTGGTACCAGGCAGTCTGTGACCCCCACTTTACACCTTACATGAAAATGTGTTTTGGGTGATCGGATTGCGATCGGATAGTGCTTGACCACATGAAAGTACAGGCGTAAATGCACCCAAAACGCATTGAGGACGGATTGGGTTGCGATTGGCCAAACCACCTGCAGAGGTGGTTGGGGACGCATTGTGACCACATTGAACACAAGTGGAAATGCAATTGCGTGTTCAATCCACATACAACAACTATGTGGGTGTAAATACGGGTTTACCGAGTACCAATGTTTGGGCTCCAGAGCTACGGTAGTAATCGACAGCGAATTTTTGAAACTTCAGCCGGATGTGTGTGTGTGTGTGTGTGTGTGTGTGTGTGGCAGGGGGCAGGGCTCAACCTGCAGCACACTCTCAGCGCTCTTACGGTCACTGGACCACCGTGACCTGTGAGATCACCGCCATCGTTCTGTCTGCGCTCGGCGTCTCCTCTCCTCATCCATCAGTGAGTGCGAGTGTTGCATTACGTACTGCCTCTGGAGGATTCTGCTCAGCCCTTTCAGACAGAGCGATCAGATCTCAATCAGATCTCAATGAGGACACTGGAGACACACCAGATGTAAATGTAGAATCTAGATACAATCTGGATGCAAGACACATTTTTATTCCAGGTGTAAAGGGGGTCTGTAGGGCTGTATTCACACCAGATCAGGCGTTATGGCGATTTGCCACAGGGTTTTGCGGCGGTGTGGGGGAGTCACTTTAATGGCCCAATGACTACGATGATTAATGTCTTTTGTTCCCTCATGGCAGGGTTGTACATGTCTACATCGCCAGCTACATGATTGGCCACCACAGCGTGATGTCAGGTTGCGTTTCTCCAAGAGGTGATTCTGATTCTACTTTTCCACCAGTGTTTTTTTTATTTCAAAATGAATGGGAGGACTTTCGTTTTCACGTCTTGTGAGAATGTGGCCTAAGCCAGAGGAGTGAAAACAGTAAGCAAACATGTTACTGATCTGAATGACTGTCCCTCAACTTCTATCCTAGCTTTTATTTTTAGCTTGTTTTTATTTTCTAATCTTTAATGTTTTATTGTTTTATTTTTTTATAACTGTTTTAATTATGTCTTAAAGTTCTTTTGCATTTTGTAGCAATGACCTTGAATGTTTATGTAAAGCACTTTGAATTGCCCTGTTGTTGAAATGTGCTATACAAATAAAGTTGCCTTGCCTTGCCTTGCCTTGTCTCACTGCTGTTCAATACTCTGGACATGGTGAGAAAAGCATCACCTGTTGCCAGCTGCTTCTGTTTGACTTCCAACGACCTCTGGAAGAGGTCCACACAACCTCCTCCTCCATGGAGAGCAGGCTAGCCCATCGGGAGCTGGTCTAGTGCCGGTTCTGATATACTTCTGCTCCATTCTGTTGATCCTCTACCAATCAATACCCAACCAGTCTGATAATAAGAGCCGAATAATAGCTAATAACACCGCACACGTACAACCTTCGATTGATTTAGTGATACTGCTGTTTAAAAGTCATTAAAAAAGAGAGTGAGAGAGAGAACTTGCCTACAGACCATGGACGTTGAAGAAAAAAATGGCTACCGTGTTTCAAGATTCCAGAGGTTCCAAGATGCCTTATTCATTTCTATGAAGGTTACTCACTGAGCGCATAGGCCAAAACCACTTTTTCTGCAGGCCTCTGTATTTTGTGGCCAATAGAGCATGAGCGCTTAAGTCCTTCTCCAGCTGAGCCGGTAGAGAGCATGTGCGTTAGAGACAGTTTTGGGGTTGTATCCACATGGTAGAATGCACATATTGTCAAGTGCCCAAGTGTGGGAAAACAACAATACGCAGGTCCAAAGCTTTTGGACCTTTTGGTCTGCAAAAACAAAGTGTTTTTTTAAAGTGCAAAGAGTACAACTTCTTGTAGGTATCACAAAAATGATATAAAATCACATGCAGTTCTATTCCACAATATTGCATCCAAATGAACCCTTCCTACATTTGCTTAACTCAGAGTGAACTAAATAATTACACGTTTTACCTGGAGACTGGAATCTTTGAATCTTATTTTGTCAGGACAAAGTGGGCTATCAGAATATGTATTCTGCAGTGATGTCATATGAACGTATAACTAGTTATATGAACATAAAGACAAGAGAAAAAAACTAAATGGAAAAAAAGCAAACAAAAAAAACACCAGGACATCTCTGTAAATTTTGTCTATCTGTTTTTCTACAGAAAGTTTATCTGTGCCATGCCTCAAAGCAGTTCCTGTCAGCAATGACACAGAGAGCGGCTGCGTCACCTGTTGCTTTTTATTTCTGCGTCCATGTTAACAGGTTAGACGCGAGCCACGTGGTTCACAGCAGCAACAGACAGTGAAAGTGAACTCTTGACTTTATATTAACATCATACCAGAGAGATTACTACAGTTTCAATGTCTAGATATCTGTAGAAAATGTTACGGAGATGGAAAGAAAGTAAAGATTTATTTTTAAATCAATTAATTTCATAATAAATCGTTTTTTTTTTCTGTGGATAGAATTACTTCATTTGTTAACACAAGGCTTTTATTCTGAAATATTTGCAGGACAGTGTTGTAGAACATGCAGTGACTTGCAGAGCCCCATGAATGAATACAGTACGAGGTTTTAATTATCACTATTATTTACAAATTACAACACATTTCTTAGCCTTTCTCTGTCTAAAATAAATATAAATGACATTTATAATGAAATGAAATGGCCATTATGAAAGGCAAACTTCATGTAGAAAGAAAGGGCTGAGAGCAGCAGAGACTCGGCTGATCTGAACATCCGACGCGAGAATCATGCAGCCGCCATGCACTGTTCACGTGGGCGGTCTGTCTAGAGCGTTACACTTCCAGGGGATAGTCTGACTGGTCTGCCTGCAGTGTGCACAGGTGTTGTGTCCATACCAGGCCCTCCTGCTTGCATCAGGTTGATCAGAGATTGCCTCGGGTAGGTGGTCACTCTATGCCTTGGCAGGAGGGCCAGCAGCTGTGACTCCACACAACAGGGCTGTGAGCTCCTGCAGGAAGGCCCTGTGGTTCATGGGGTCCTCCTGCTTCTCTCTGCAGAGCTCCTTGTCTGTTGCTGGGGAGGATGCTCTTCTGAAGAAGCACTAGAAGGGGAACTAGCATGTTGTCCAGCAGTAGAGGTGCTAGGCAGCCTGTTGCTCAGCATCACTGTAAAACAAATAAAATCATTAGAAGTATTGAAGGTTTGAAATATCAGATCATATATATCAGATCAGTAAGTGTTTTGTGTTTCACATCTCACACAGTATATGAGATTGCTTGATGTTTGGAATATCATCTGATACCTTGAATAAAATCATAAAACTCTCTCTCTGCCCAAATGACCAGTAAATGTACAAATTTTAAAGTATCCACATACATATTTACATTTTTATTTCAAATATACTGAAAATAAATGTAAACCACTTTCAAATGTTCAGCTTGAGCAATCCCCTCTTGATAAGCCATCTCTTCATCTGCTCCTGATTCTCCTTCATCTTCACTTTCCAGAATAAGTGCTAGGGCTTCTTCTGTGCTGTATCCACGCCTTGATACCCCTTTTGTAAAGCAAAAATAAAATAAAGTCGCAAAATCAACAGTTTTCTCGCGCGCAGAGTAGCTATTACCTCTCTAAAGTGTGCTCTCTGCGCCGAGTCTCCTTTTATCTTCCTGTTCCTTTGCATAGCAAGCAGACTGTGTAATGTGTAAAAACGAAGTAACAACTATATATACACATGGATCGCTCAGGGCGCACTGGGCGCATGTCTTACAATACTATCCAAGTGCAGAAATGATAATCTACACATTATTTAATACACTCACAATATTCTACTTGTTATTTCAGTTGCTACCAAATCAGCACAGATCTACAAGCTACTTTATCATGTTTTCTCCATTTAAGGGCACCATAAAGGGCACTTTGTCATATTTTCTCCACTGGAAGGGGAATCTAAAGGGCACTTTATCATGTTTTCTCCATTTAAGGGCACCCAATAGGTAACTTTATCATGTTTTCTCCATGTTAGGGCACATTAGAAGGCACATTGTCATGTTTCCTCCATTTAAGGGGACCCTAGAGCACACTTTATTATGCTTTTTCCATGTTAGGGCAGCCTAGAGAGCACTTTGTCATGTTTTCTCCACTGGAAGGTCACCCTAAAAGGGCACTTAATCATGCTTTCTCCATTTAAGGGCAGCCTAGAGAGCACTTTGTCATGTTTTCTCCACTGAAAGGGCACCCTAGAGGGCACTTTGTCACGTTTTCTCCACTGGAAGGTCACCCTAGAGGACACTTTATCATGTTTTATCTACCATAGGGACATCCAAGAGGGCGTTTCTTAAAAGACCCTCAAATTCAAGCTGAGAGTCAGCAGTTTAGTTTCAAAGCCAATGTACTGGAGTACAGAGCCCACTATAAAATGTGTTACTGTCCTAATACCTATAGACTGCACTGTATGTCTATATATAAATAACATTTTCTTAATAGGTCTCTCTTAAAAATGGTGCAACAGTGCAAAAACTAAAAAATGTTTCCATAATTCCTACAGTATCATCCAATAATGAGTGCAAGGCCCGAACAAAGCAAGACAGCAGAATGAGTCAAAACATTCCTTTGTCCCGAGGAAACTGCTTCATCATCAACAAAGCAAAAGCTTTAATTGGGAAAAAAAGGACTTTATGCAAACAAAATACCGAGGAGAGGCAGTTTATGGGCAGAACAACAGCAAGATCATTTAGAGAATAAAGCAGAGGAGGAAGTTGAGCACCCTGTATCTCGAGGAGACAAATTTTATCTGAAATGAAAGAAAAGTAGTGAGCATAGCTGCAAAAAGGACTCGGAGCCCCTGATTCTAATCACCGGGGGCAGTCGCTGATAGTGACGAACGCATAGATTGATTGGTTGGTCAAATATTGTTCAACCATAAACCATAACATTTTGTACAGAAATTAATGTTTCTCACAACTTACATTAACTGTAATCTGACTCACCGGATGCAGATTGTGGGCGTATTAACAACCCGAATGTTTACCATTGTAAATGTTATATGTGCTGAACATTGTCATTGCAAGCAGGTTAGCATGTTGACGTTAGCATTTAGCTCAAAGCACTGCCGTGTTACAGTGCAGCCTCACAGAGCCATCAGCCTGGCAGTCGACTTAGTCTTGTTGAAAAATCATTAAATTCTTATCCATGCTCTATCGCAGGCCTGTTCAACTGGCGAGCCGTCTCACTTCCTTCCCATGTCTGTTGAGAGTTGCACATGCACAGTACCGATTGGGCTGGATGTACTGTACGTATCGGACAGCAACAACGGCAGTCATATTTGTCACAAATCAACATTTTCTGTGTTGTACCTTGGACAGATGTGACCATAATATGTTATTATTTTGTGTGTGTGTGTGTGTGTGTGTGTGTGTGTGTGGGGGGGGGGGGGGGGGGAA